>PVJL010019972.1:0-12884 GCA_004026885.1 Lyroderma lyra
AGCACCCAGGGAGCAGCAGCTGGAGGGGGAGACAGCACCCAGGGAGCAGCAGCTGGAGGGGGAGACAGCACCCAGGGAGCAGCAGCTGGAGGGGGAGACAGCACCCAGGGAGCAGCAGCTGAAGAGACAGCCGGAAGCAGAGAAGCAGCTCGTGGCCCAGCAGTGGCCTGAAGAGCTGGCAAAGGGAGATGAGCAGCTGGAGAAGGGCCAGCAGCCTCCGGAGCTGCAGGAGGGGAAGCTGGACCCACCCGCCTGTGTCCCAGCTCCTGGCCAGGTCCAAGAGGCCCACCCAGTCCAGCCACTGAAGGGAGAAGTCTTGGCCCCCACAGAGCAGCAGCAGCAGAAGCAGGAGGTGCAGTGGCCCCCGAAACAGAAGTAACCACCGCCAGTGTCCCAGAGGCCCTCAGGCCACAGGTGCCCAGCCTGGCTGCCCACCTCATCTGTGACCCTGCCCGACCTTGACCTTCCACGTGTCCTTGTGACAGAGCCAGGGAAGGCGGGTGAGTTACAGCCCCAACAGCTACCGCTGACGAGCCCACTTCCAACCTGAGGCGGCCAGAGCCTGTGCCCGCGGGCAGTGACGGTGGTAACTGTGACCGCCTCCCCCTGCCCCAGGGCTGAATGTGTGTGTGCACGATGACAGAATAAATCCTGCGACCTCTCTGACCCTGCTCCTGTCTCTCCGCTCAGGAAAACGTGTGTGTGTGTGTGTGTGTGTGTGTGAGTCAATGGTTGCACCTGACTCTCTCAGCCAACTCCCAAAAGGGGACAGACATCTCGGTCCCTTGTTAAGTATGCTCCCCAAACCATCCAGTACATTCCACAGCTTCTAAAACCAAACCAAGGCCCACACCCAACAAAAACAATGTCTTCGTGCACCTGACAGCAACACGGGCCCGTGGGGAGGTGGGTAAGCGTCCTGGTTGGGGGGAGGCTCCGCCCATGTCCCTCCAGCACGGCCTCCCACACACACACACACACACACACACACACACGGAGCCCAGTCCCAGCCCACCGCGGAGGGCCAGGGAGGGGGTGGCGGCCCCTCCGGGTTCTGGTCCCTTTCTGGGGTTTCTCTCTGTCGAATGTCCTCATGGTTTCCAAGGGTTTCTCCCGTTAAGTCCAATCTCAGCTGTAAGTTTTTTGCAGCTGGTTCCAACCCGGATGAGAAAGTCCTCTCTTCCTAGTTTGCTGAGCATCGCCACCACAAATGGACGTTGGATCTCATCAGATGCTTTTTCCTATCAACTACTCCGAACACAGGACTTTTCTTCTTTAGCCCGTCGATGTGGTGGATAACCAACTAACTCCCTTGCCTGGGACAGGTAACATCCAGCAGTCTAGCCCCTCCCACTGCTGGATCCTCGCACCCTCATTGGCTCTACGGAGGCCGGGTCAACAAACATGTCCCACCTCAGCCCAGGCCACCATTGGCTTCTCAATGATGGCGATGCCCCCTCACCAGTCCGCTCCTTGTACCTTGAGTGGGAGGAGTAACTTCTGGCCCCTCGGAAGAACGTCCATGACCATGATTAAAATGCACGTAGAAATACTGACCTTTCAACACTGGCTACAAAGTGACACTGCAGAGTCCTTGGCACAGTCCTTGGCAAAGCCTTCAGCAAATGAAAGGACTGTCCCCAGGCCGTACCTCTGGGACCTCAGACGCTCCCTGTACTTTCCTTGTGGCTTTTCATTCACTTTCTTAATCAGCCCTGGCTTGATTCTTCCGTATGCGCCAACGCTCAAGGCATTTTACATGCTTGGACGCATTGAATCCTAAAAACGTAAAACAAAGTCAAGCAGCGTTAAGGCACACAGTAAGGACCAGGAGAGCCTGGCTGGTTTTGATTAACCAATCAGCTTCAAGCAAACTGTGGGGACGTGAGGAAGCCTTCCCAAAGACTGTGGTGATGGGCTCTTGGCTCGTGTGATTCGGGAATGTTCCTAGCTCAAAGGGGTCCCCGAGTACAATTCCAGCAAGACGCTACCCTGGGTGGCACACGGCTGTCCAGGCCAGCCAAGAGGCAGAGCGTCTGTGGGCTCTTGCTGCCCCCTAGTGTCAGGACGTAGAAGTGCAGGACCGGAAGAGAAAGGCTCCACCCGAGGAAGTTTCCAAAAAGCAAAGTTTGGGCGGTGTCCGGGCTCCATGGGAAACAGCTCCAAGAATACGGTGATAAATAGGGCGGTTTGTGCCTTGAAGGCGCCAGGGAGCAGAGGTGGTAAGACAACGCACAAATGACTCTACTGACAATGACCGTCGTCATTTACTGAGCATCGGCCATAGGTCAGCCACGTCAAGGCTTTACGGGCGTGATCTCATCTTCACAGCACAACAACGCCAGGGTGTACATGCAGTGATCCTCCTTGTCGCCTGAGGCTAACAGAGGTCACGTCACGCCCCGAGGTCCCTCAGCGAGTCACTCGGATTCAAACCCAGATATGTCTGCATCCATAGTCACGCTCATGAGAATGCGTGGCGGACTCAGCGGTGGGAAATCTCACAGAGGGTTACTGGACTCTCAGGGACCTTCACTGAAGGACATGCCATGTGACCTTTGAAGAATGAGGACCAAGGGATGGATGCCTCAAGCAGGGTCACGGCGGGGGCAACCCAAGTGGAGGCGTGGGTGGGGAAACCCTGTGGGTGGGAATGGAGAGACGGATAAAGAATTTACTTCCAGAATGAGGCGCCTTTCCAAAAAAGCTGTGACAGACCGTACGATGCAGGGAGACCTACACTTGGCATTCGGAGGCTGCCTTAGTACAAACGGGTTTCTTCTTGGCTAAAGTTAAAATAAAAATTTAGAATAAAAATGCACTTTCTGGGCTCTGAGAAGGACCCAAGGTAAGAGAGAGGACCGGAGTAACACCCCGGGCCTCGGCTCAGCCCTCCTTCTCAAAACAGAGTGACCTTTCACCAGCAAAACTGGGGTCAAGTCATCATGAGCTCAGACCCTTCCCCAACCCCGCGCCCCGTGGAACTCAGCCCCTACCCAGGTCCCTGAGCTCGTCCACCATGCTCCAGTCACAGGCTCGGTGAACACAGCAAAACCAGCCCTGCCTCAGGGCCTTTGCACATGCTCTTGCTCGGCCCCTCTATCCACAGACCTTTGTGTGACCATCGTGCCATGATCTAGAAGCCAGCCCCCATGTCTCTGCCTCAGAGAGAGCATCACTAACCCCCTAGTTAAACATTACCACGTTGTAGTTTATTCATAGCCCTCATGACTTAGCTGAAATTGTGGTATTTACTTATTTGTTTCTTGGTTATGTATGTGCTTCTCTTCTCTCTCCCTTCCCTCCCCCACCACCCCCATGTAAGAGCCTACATGGTCCTTGCTGGGCCCAGAAAGTGACCACTGCATGGAAGGGACTCAATAAGTACTTGTTGCTACGGACACACTGGCTCGCTGTACACTGAGCTTCCCACATGCAGGGTGTTCTAGGTGATTCGCGCCCTTCCCCACATATTGGGCCTCGCACAGACCCTTGGGGTGCAGCAAGAACAGGCCCCCGTCCTATGTCTCATGGACACTAGTCAGTGCCCGGGGCCAATTTTCCAGACTCTCCCCAGATGCTCAATCCTCGGGCGCTTTTGGTTAGAGCGCTGGTGGCCGGATGCAGTGCTCTGCTGGAGACTTAGGTAGGGGCGGAGGGCCGAGGAGGGATGGGGAGAGTTAGCTCCCGGCCAGGAACCTCTAGGCCAGTGGTTCTCAACCTTCCTAACGCCGCGACCCTCTAATACAGCTGCTCAGTTGCGTTGCTACTTCATAACTGTAATGTTGCTCCTGTTATGAATCGTCATGTGTTTTCCGATGGTCTTAGGCGACCCCTGTGAAAGGGTCGTTCGATCCCCAAAGGGGTCGCGACCCACAGGTTGAGAGTAGAGTCTAGGAGAACAGGGAGGGTGTCCTTGACCTCACCTCGCCACGAGCAGTTGGTTTATGCTCTCCTCACCCTGCTACGACAGCGTCCCAGTCACTCCACCGGAGCACTTGCATATGTTTAGATCCCGAAACGCTCATATCTATACTATATATATTTAAATCATTCAGAGCACTTCCAGGGCAGCAACGCTCTTATTTACCTCTGAATCCGGAGCCCCTGGAACAAAGTAGGTGCTCACCAAATGCTCAGTGGATAGAGTTTTAAGGTGTGCCTGAGTGAGCTCTCCGCTTCCACACCACCCTTTTCCTAGAGCCCTGAGGTGATGTCACCGGCAAACAACTACTCAATGCCATTGGCATCCAAGACCACGCCCCTGCATAGACCACGCCCTTGCATAGACCAGGCCCTGTGTAAACCATGCCCCTACGTAGGACACGCCCCTGCATAGGCCACGCCCTTACGTAGACCAGGCCCTGCGTAGACCATGGTCCTGAGTAGACCACGCCCCTGCATAGACCACGCCCCTGCATAGACCACGCCCCTGTGTAGACCATAGCCCAGCAAAGACTGCCCTCCTGTACAGACGAAGCCCCCGCATAGACACCACCCCTGCGTAGGCCACGCCCCTGTGTGGGCCACACCCCCGTGTAGGCCACACCCCTTCATAGACCACGCGCTATTGAGGACGCGTTCCCAAGCAACCTCACAACAAAGGAGGAGCCCAGAGAGGCAATCTGGGACTTGCATTGTGAAGATACCATTCTATTCATACCCTTCCTTGAAGAGAAACAGACACATCTATAAACACAGAAGATCTTCACCCACCTAAGTGCACAAGTATGTACGTAGGGGGTTAGGGCGTGTGCGTGTATGTGTACGTGTACATGCACCTCGTTTTGGGTAGACGGTGCAGAAGCTTCCGCCTGCATGACTGTCTCCCTCAGCTCAGCCTCTGTAACCTTCTGTTTGCACCATTCATTCAACAAATATTTATTGTGTGCAGCTCCTCATCATGTGGGCTTACTAGTAAGCAACCTCGGATAGCTAACACTTCGTTGCCTTGCTCCTTAAGGCTGGCATTGAATCATCCCCAAACCTAAAGCTCCCCCAACTGCTGGTCTCGCCCTCGACACAGCATGTCTGCGACTTCTGGGACACGCACTGGGATCACATTACATGCCTGGCTCTGAGCTGGGCCTCAGGGACGACTTCTGTGGCTCTGTCCTCCAGGGTTTAACACTACTGGTGTTAAATCATATGCTCAAATATCTCAAGAACCAAGAACATTCTCCGCATCCTAGTCGATGCCGGAAAGGATATGGAAGTGAGACAGGGTGGTTTTCCCTGGGCAGAGAGGGTACATCCTTGGAGTGAGACGATTTCATGAAGAAGATACATGTGAACTTGGTTTCGAGGATAGGTTTAGGCTTTTCTTCTCCATAGAGGACTCTCCAAATATCAGCAGCTACCTGTGTACACGGGGCGTGGCTGCCCTCTCAGTGCCCCTCCAGGTCTTCCGCCTTCCCTCCGGTTGTCTGAGCTCCACTTCCAAGGGCACTAACTTGTTTCTCATGTTCACTTTGACCTTCGTGCCATGGACGGAGAGGCGAGGCTCTCTGAGCACCAGACCCCGAGCATCTGCTCAGGAGAGTAGAATGGACCTG
Organism: Lyroderma lyra; assembly: GCA_004026885.1. Lineage (NCBI taxonomy): Eukaryota > Metazoa > Chordata > Mammalia > Chiroptera > Megadermatidae > Lyroderma > Lyroderma lyra. The sequence goes on from PVJL010019972.1 coordinate 5,556, forward strand.
TGGCGAGTTGCGGGGAATGGACTAGGGGTCCTCCGGGCATTTGGTCATCACCCCTGTGCATCCAGGAGGGGTGCTGACCTGGGGCTGGGGACCTCATGGGGGCCAATAAGAAGACCCTACTAGTGATGCACAACTTGGGGGTGGGACCTCTAGGTCCACTGCTGCCACCCTCCCCAGTCGAGACCCCAGTCTGAAGAACCCCTTCCCCTGGCACTTTCCAAACGATCCCTCTGGCTTCCGTCCAGAGTCCAGATGGTGGTTTGCAGCCGGGGAGCCTGCAGACTGGGAATAGGCAAGGGGGTCTCTTGGGCTGTTAGGGAAAGCGCTGATGACGGCCAGACCAGGTCGGGGGCTTCCTAGAGTCACGGACATCAGGTGTGGGGCACATGACACCTCCAGGTGAGGGACCAGCGGGAGGCAGTGAATAGAGGGGGGCCAGGTGTCTGGTGGGACCGGGCGGGTGGGGAGGTGGCAGGTGGGCTGTTGGCTGAAGAGGGGTGTGGGCAGCGGGAGGGGTGGGAAGTTCGGTGCTGGGCACATTGAGACCAGCGTGCCTTTGAGACACCCGGATGGAGATACGTGGGGGCCACGGGCTGCACCAGGGACCTAAAGCACCAGGGAGAGGCCTGGGCCGGAAATGCTCGAGCAGGTTCACGAGCCACCAAGTGAAGGTGGTGGTGACGAGCACAGGGGTGAGACCCCCGATTGCTGTGGGACCTCAGCCTGGGAGGTCCTCGCTCCACATCCTGGGGTCATGCAGGACCAAGTTAAGCCTGAGTCCCCTGAGGTAGCAAGTATCCCAGGATGTCCCCATCATGGCCGCCGGGGCCTTGGAGGCAAACGACTCACTGCTCACACCTGGGGCTTCCTCAGAGGCAGGTGGTTGGAAGGGGTTCAGCCTCTCTGATCCGAGGGGCTGGATAAAGACGAGACAGGAATGGTTCTGTCTCAGCGAGCTCACAGCACAGGCCGCAGCCCCTCTCCTGCGTCCGGCGCAGGCCAGAGCCCTGCCTGGTGTCCGGGGGCGTCTGCGAGAAGAGGGGGTGAGGCGTGGGTGCCGACACACCTGCTCTGCATCCTTGCAAAGGCTTTGTGGGGGGGCGGGGGGTTCTCCCACTGAGATTTGGACATCAGCCAAACTCCTGTGTCACCTGTTTGTGCGTTGGGGTTGGGCTGGGTTCGGTTTAGTTTTTGGTCAGGTACCCAGAGTTGAAGTCCCCGCTCTGACGTTTTATAAAACGTGACCCCACAGAAGTCACCTCCCTCCCCTCCCCTCCCCTTTCCCGTATGGATTAGTGATAAGACCGGACAGGACACATCCATGGCACCCACGCTGGGGATGCCACTAAAACAAAAATCATGTAAACAAACAAACAAAGCAATTAGTAAAGACAGACGAAGGCGTGGACCCTTTATGAGTACCTTCCCTTTGATAAATAAAGATCACTTTACACCAATAGTTTTGGAAAGAGTGTCGTCTCAAAGCAAACAAACAAACATATACATATATGAGCTTCCAAAGATGTAAAAGTCAGCAACCTGACACCAACCTCTGTAAAATAGAGTAACGTCCCCGTCTCGGTGGCTTGTGGAGGACGTCACCAAGTGTTGACTGCCCTGGGACCAGGAATTGGGGTGTCTTCTCTAGTTCCTGGGCTCCTTCTGGCTCTGGCACCTTCTGCCTTCAGTCCCCTAATGGAGCCCTGTGACCGGGAAGGAGGCCTGGCCCTCGGGGACCTGGAGTTTGGTTGCTGGGCTTCTTTCCCAGGGCTCAGCACAAACTTGGCCCCGAGCAGGGGACATGTGCCCCCTGCCACCCCATCGTCACTCCTTCCTCTGCCACGGCCCAGCCCAGATCCCCGGGTGCCCCCCTGGGCCAGGCACACGTGTGCCAACAGACTCCGCCTTTCCTTCCTCTCAGCTCTGCGTCCCCGTCCTTGTCACTGAGAGCCATCCGGGTTCCCTTGACCCCTCTGCCCCGCCACATCCTCTCAATCAGCCGATTTTGTGAATTCCTAGTTCAAGGTCATTTTCAAATACTGTAAGTGGGTACTCAGCTGTGTAGGACGGGTTGTGTCACGTGACTTCTATTTTTATTTTCTCTTTTATTTAGTTTTAATTACAGGTGACATCCAATATTGTACTCGTTGAGGTGCACATTTCTGTTACCTTACGACGCGATCACCGTGACAAGTCCAGTGACCATCTGTCATCGCACATCGTTGTCATGACATCATCGGCCCTGCGCCCTGCGCCGCCTGCTACGCCCCCGGACGGACCGCCTTTAGGACTTGGTTTCAGATCCCCGTTGTTTCCCGTCCGCCTCCGCCCTCCCCGCCCCCCGTGGGCCACCCTCGGCGCGCTCTCGGTCCGCAGCAACCCGTCTGTCCTCGCTGGTTTTGTTTTCGGTCCCACGGAGAGCGACCCCACGCGGTTTGCGTTTGTCTGTCGGGCCTGCCTCCCGGGCACAGCCCCCGCCCGCCCGCCCCGCCGGGCCGCACCGGGTCCCATTGCAGTCGCTGCTCGCAGCCGAGTCGCATCGTCCGTGTGACCACCTCTTCGTATCCGACCATCCGCGATGGACACCTGGGTCACCGCCATGTCTTGGCCATGGCAAACAATGCTGCGAGGAATCAGGGTCGTTCCCGGTCCGGTCGCCCCTTCCCACCTCTATCGTTCCATGTTAGGTCGGGCCCTTTGCACGTCTCCCCACCCAGCTGATCACCCCGCCTCCACTTGCCCCGCCGCCCGCGGCGCCCCCGCCGCCCCCGCCGCCCCCACGTGCCGCGGGCCTCCTCTGGCTTCCTGTTGCGGAGGGAGAAATCCTACCGTGTTTACGCCTGAAACGGGCCTGAGGGAGATGGCGGTTTCCAAAGCCGGAAATCTGAGCCCCCGAGGGAGGAGCCAAGGGTCACTGTCAGAGCCCGGAGACCACCGGGCGGCCGTGTAAGCGTGACCCTCAGCCTCCCTGCGTCCATCAGGATTTTTTAAAGGCACAGTGGACCGTAGAGGGCGGCCTGTGCCGGTCTCGAGCCCAAGCCCGCGTCTCCTGCGCCCCGCGCACGCTGCACTTTCGGCCCCAGGACCGTCCCGGGGTCTGGCCCCGCTTCTGGCCACTGTGGGCAGGGGGGGGCCCATTCTCCCCACAAACACACGCCCTATTTTCCCATTTCAAAGCTTTCTCAGGCCGTAGTCCCTCCATGGAACACCCTTGTTCATCTCATTTACTGGGGCCGGTGCCTGAGCTAGCAAGGTGCTAGATGCCAGGAAGCAAAGGGACTGGTGAGCCCCCAGTCTCAGCACTGTTCCTGCCCCCACCACCCCCGATGTGCGGCTGTCCACACCAGCCTGGCCCAGAGGAGTGACAACGGCTCTGAGCACCGGCGTCACCTGTTCAGTATCGTCCCTCAGGTCCTTAAAGCACACTGTCTGCATCCCACCTCCAGATCCTCACTTTGGGCCGGCTTGATCTCCCCAGGAGGAGCACCTGCTCCTGGAGGGCTGGGCCTGTGTGTCGCCCAGCTCCCCAGGCCCCATAGGAGTCTGCTTCCTGTGCTTTGGTGACAGACTAGCTTCCCACCATGTGCAGCCCTTCGCCCAGCTCAGGCCTGGTCCTCCGCGGGCAGGTGCCCGCGTGTGAGCCAGGGGCACCCTGCGGGGGAGGTCCCCTCCGGTCTCCTTCCACACCTCTCATCCCGCTCCCTCACCATCCGGTTCATGTCCACGCAAGTGAAACGAGAGTGAGATGAACCCCGAGCAAAACCCGAAGAGGAAAAACTCCTCGGGAGCCACGTGGGACCCTGGGCGTGGGAGCCATGCAAGGGACATGGGGGCTGTATGCCTGGGACACGGGGACCCACAGCAGGTGGGTGGCATGTGCAGGTGCTTTGGAAATCGGTGGAAAAATCCCACCTTCCATCCCACCAACTTTACCGAGAACTGGCCTTGTGTCCCCATAAACACGTGGGGCTACGTGTGCATACTCATATGTAAATGAGTGTGTGTGCACGCGTGCATGTGTGTGTGTGCGTGCGTGCGTGTGTATGCGTGCATGTGCATGCGCGTGTGTGCGTGTGTGCGTGCGTGCGTGTGTGCGTGCGCGTGTGTGCATGTGCATGTGTGTGTGCATGCATATGTGTGCATGCGTGCGTGCGTGTGTGTGTGTGTCAGGGAGATGGACTGCAGAAAGAGGAAGACATAATACCATCCATGCACCCAGCGTTGCGCCCTCTTGGTGGTTTCTAGAATCCCTGTTTCTTTTCTGTCCTCTGCAGGCAGAAACAATGCATTATTGAAGGAGCTGACGCCACCATGGGGGCGGGGCTTGTGCCAGACTGACAGGGCAGACACTTCCTTCAGCCGGGCAGACATCACTGCAGGGTCCCATGGGTTCAGCTCACCCAAGTCGAAAAGTCAAAAAATATCTATGAGGTGGACATAAGAGGAGCACAGGCAGACATGGTCTGTCTTACTGCCCTGTCCCTCTCACAGGCCCAGTTCACAGAGGCGGATCCCATACTGGACCCCCCACCCTGTTGCCTTGGGGACAGCAAGGGTCTGGCTGTCATGCCCACCAGTGTCCCCAGTGCTGGTGTGAGTGCAGCACCTTCTGATGACTCAGCTGTCCCAGCATCATGACCCCCCACACAGCCTGTCTTCTCTGCCACCGGGGACCAGAGCTGAAACCCCTGTCCACAGGTCCCTAGGTGGGTGGTGGGGGTTCCTTCCATCAGAGTGACAACAGGCCCACCAGTGTCATGGGGAGGGCTCCATGCCTCTGGCTCTCTCTCAGTGACTTGCCCATGCTCAGCCTGTGATGCCAGCCTGTCAGGACCATGGACTGAGGGGGAGGCCAGTGACTCCCGAGCCTGTGTCCTCTAGTCCTGCAACGCGACCTCCCAAGGTCGTGGGGGACGGTCGGGCTGTCAGTAGAGCCATGGCTAACCTCCATGTATGAGATTTACATTGTGCCATGTTCAGGACTGGCTTGTTTGCTTCCGTGTCTCTCAGGCAGGCTCTTATGACACTGGGTGACAAGTGCCACCACTGCCTTCACATGTCGCAGCTGCCTCGTCCCTCCCTGGAGCACCCACCAGTGGCCGAGCGCTTCCCGCGTGTGCCAAACACCGTTCCCATGCTTTGCACCTGTCCTCCATTCTAGCCTTACTGCTGTCATGCTGTCACGACGCACACACTGAGGGTGGAAGCCATCAAGTGCCCAGGCCGCGCCCCCCCACCCCGGCCAAGGCCAGGCCGCAGCCCGGACCTGCAGCTGGTGTGAGGGGCGTCCCCTCCTCTGTCTGCTGCGGAGCCGTGCGGCCCTCTGCATCCTGGGCACTCTCACCGAGGTGGAAGGGCGGGGTCAGGACTGGCATGTCCACGCTCCGCACCGGGACCCAGCCCGGTGACGACTCCACGAGGCAGCTGCTCGGCTCCGCCGCCCCTCCACCCCTCCACTTATGCTAATCGCTTCCCCGGAAAGCCCGACCCGGGCGACCGGTGCCTAAGCAGAGAGATGGGAGATAAGGGCGCCTAGTGCAGCCTAATGGTCGTCTCCACAGCAGGCCAGACCCAAAGCTACTTCCCAGCAGGGCAGGCTGGACGTGGCCCTGGGCCTGGGTTAGGACAAGGTCACACGGCTGGGTTTCATGGGCTTCCCGGAGAGCCCTTCGCCCCCTCAGCTGTTAAGTTTCCCTTCAGACAATGCTGTCGGAGGGCCGCACCCAGCCCACCCCCTCCTGCCAGCCAGCCCTCCCCCCACACCCAGCAGTGTCCTCAATGCTCGCTGGGGACCATCCCAGATGCCAAGGTTCTAAGTCAAAAGGCACGAGTGGGTTTGGAAATCCCAGGCAGCCGGACCTCACCTCGTAAAGAGATGGGAAGGAGGGGCCAGAGCGAGGCCGCGTCACCCGGAGTCCCGCCATGCCAACCAGGAGGGTGGATGCCAGCCCGGGGGCTGACTAAAACCTAAAATTTGAGGAAGGGCAGATGGATCGTACCGTGACTAGGGGCTAATTAGGACACTCGTCCTAGGCCAGCTCATGGCCTCGTGCAAGGCTGAGCGTATATAAAGGGTGGGCAGGCTCGGAGCAGCCCAATCCCCTCGGCACCCACATTCGAGTCGCCCGTGAACTTGGGTAAGTCCGGCGAGGCCGTGCCTCCCTCGAAGCCTTGCTCCACAGGGAGCTGAGGCCGGAGCGCTGGGCAGTTTGGGCATCTCTCTCTCTGTATCATTTGGGACCAACCTGCCTTAGTCCGCAAGTCCAGGGAGGAGTGTGGGAGATGGGCGGAGATGGGACGTGTGTCTGCTAGGACGCCAGCGTCCCGAGACGCCGCCGGCGGGTGGTGGGTGCTGAGAACACGGTAGCAGGAGCAGGGGCCACCAGCTACGGGGCAGAGAGGCCTGCAGGGCTGCCCTTTAAGGGAAAGGGGGTGCAGGGAGGCAGGACAGTGGGCCACCTTGGCGAAGGGGGCCCCCGGGAGCACAGAGCAGCAGGGACAAGATGACGTGGCCCACACCGGGGATCAGGGACCACCGTGTCCACCCATTTCCCTCTCCGCCTGTCACTTCCCTCAGCTGTCACTCAGCACCAGACAAAAAGGTCCATTTCGTCTCTAGGAGCCTCCGCCATGAATTCTCGTGGGGAGGGCGTCGGAGGCTGCTGGCCGGCCTTTTCTAAGTTCCCAGAAATGCATTTCACGGATCGGAGCCCTGGCCGGCGCGCACCGTGTGCCGGCTACGCCGTGCGTGCGCACGCGCATCTGTGTGTGTGCACGTGTGTGGGCGTGCGTGTTCGCACGTACGGATTTCCGTCCTAACCACAAGCTGGGGGGAGCGAGTGCAGAGCGTTCAGGACCTCGCTCGGGGTCACACAGGACTCAGACCCCGGGAGCGCCCGGGCCAGACCACAGGACGGTGCACCGGTCTTTGCCTCTTGTCCTCTGCCCTCCCTCCTGGTTTTCTTTCTTTTCTTCCACCCTCTCTCTCCCCTCCCCTCCTTCCGTCCATCCTTCCTCCCCTCCTTCGTCCATCCATCCTTCCTTCCTGTTGTATTTCTTCATCTCGGAGAGCTGAAATGGCTTGCACACATTTAGCTACAATGAATACCCTTGCACACGTGCACACGCACTTTATAAGGGATCAGGGACCCAGGTAAGAGCAGAGCAGGCAGTGACCATGTCCAGAGGGTCACCTGGGCCGGGAGTTCCTCACTTCTATGTTTTTCTGCTTTCAGTTGAACATCCAGCCCAGAATGTCTCAGCAGAAGCAGAAGCAGTGCTGCCCCCCACCCCAGCAGTGCTGCCCCCCACCCAAGCAGTGCTGCCCGC
>PVJL010019973.1:0-12881 GCA_004026885.1 Lyroderma lyra
CCTTGCCTTTGAGGTCTCATACGAAGGTCTTTAATCTATTTTGAGTTAATTTTTGATGGAATATTACTGAGCTATAAGAAAAGATGAAATATTGTCATTTGCAACAACACGGATGGACAGGTTAAGAGAAATTGAAGTTTTCTTTTGCTTTGCAGACGCTTTTGAGTTTGATATAGTCCCATTCAATTATTTTTGCTGGCAATTCCCTTGCCTTTGAGGACCGGTTCAAGAAGTCTTCCTTGAGTCCTAGGTCTATAACTTTAGTACCAATGTCTTCTTCTATACAGTGTATTGTTACAGGTATTATATAAAGTTCTTTAATCTATTTTGAGTTAATTTTTAATGGAATATTACTCAGCTATAAGTAACGATGAAATATTTTCATTTACAACAACACATATGGACCTGGAGATCATCATGCTTAGGGAAAAAAGCCACACAGAAAAATCAAAGAATTGTATGACTTCACTCATACGTGCAATATAAAAGTGAAAGCAAAAAAAAGGGAAATGAACAAACAAATAACCCATGGACACAATCAATAACTTAATGATTAATTGGGGGAGAGTGGGTTAGGGAGGGGAGTAAAAGGGGGGGCTGGGAGAGGAGGGTCGAAACTAAATATAAGGTGATGTAAAGAGAAGTCGCATTAGGTGATTAACTGATTATACATCAAGTTGACAATGTACAGTAGAATAGTATGCCTGAAACTTATGAAATCCTTGCTAACAGATGTCACACAAATAAGTATATCAATAAAAATGAATAGAGATAAATAAATAAATAAATAAATAAACGCTGAAAAAAAAAGAAATTGAGGAAGGCACAAAGAAATGCAGAGATTTTATGTTCTTAAATGGGTCGAATGATCTTCATTGAAATGGTCATGTTACAAAAAGCAATGAACAGATTTAATGCCATCCCCATCAAAATTCCAATTACAGTTATTGAAAAATTTCAAGAAAAACATCAAGAGATTTGTATGGAATCTAAAGAGTCCGAAATAACCACAGGCATCCGAAGGAAGAAAACAATAATGGTGAATGTTTCACACTCTTTGACTTCAATCTATAACACACAATGACAATAATATAAGCAGCAGGGTATTGGCAGAAATATAGGCACAAAACAAACCAATGAATGAAAAGTGAAATCCCACATATATATGTAAAGATTGTTTTCTATGGAAAGCCAAAATTAATAACATGAAGCAAAGAATCCATTTTACATAAATGGTGCTAGGGCATAGAGAATATCACATGCAAAAGAATGAAACTAGACTGACAGTTTTCAACATATACCAAAATTTCCTAAAAGTGGACCAAAGACCTAAACATGCTACCAATAATGATAAATTGCATAGAAGAAAGCGTAGGTCCCAAATTTGTAGACCTTGCTTCAGAAAGAGTTTGATGAAAGTTACCTCAAAGGCAAGGGAAGTAAAAGTCAAAAGAAATGAATGGGACTGTACCCAATGTAAAAGTTTCTGCACAGCCAAAGAAACCATCAAGAAAGAAAAAGGCTACCGACAGAGTGGGAGAAGACATTTGCAAGCAATGACTGAAATGGGGTTAAAACCTAAACTATATAAAGAATTCCTAGAACTCAACAACAGACAAACAAACAATCCCATGAGCACATGGACACAGGACTTGGACAGACACTTTCCCCAAGAAGACAGTTTAGTCAAACACCCAAGAGATACATACAAAATGTTTCAGTTCACTGGCTATTAGAGAAATGCCATGAACTACCACTACATACCTGTTAAGAATAGAAAGGCAATGATCCATAAGACAAGTAATAACGAGTGTTGGAGAGGCTGTGGGAATAAAGAAATCTTATATGCTGCAGGTGGGCATGTCAATTGGCAACAACGATGGAAAACAGTACAGAGGTTCCCCAGAATGTTAAGAATAAATATACCATACCACCAAGCAATCCCTTCTCTGGGTATCCACCGTCCAAATCTGAAAACATGTACTCATAGAGATAAACGTACCCCTGTGTTCCTTGTAGTACAAGTTATGGTGGTCAAGAAATAACAACAACCAAGATGTTCTTCAACAATTGATTGGATGTAAGAGATGTGGTTCAAACACCCAGTGAAACACTACTCGCCCCGAAATAATGATGAAACACTGCCGATTGTGAAAACATGTATGGGTCTGGAGATTACCATGCTAAGGGAAATAAATCAAATAGAAATAGCTCGGAACCATAGAACTTCACTCATTCTTGGGATGTAAAAAGGTAATCAACATAGAAAAATCCAAAAACTCATAAATATAGACAACACCTTAGTGGTTGCAAGAAAGTAAGGAAAAAGAGTGGTGGTAAAAGAGGAAAGGGGTGGGTAAAATATAGGGGGAAGGAAGAAGTGACTCTGAGTGCTGAATGCACAATACAATATATGCATATGAATTATGTATTATAGAAATGCACACTGGAAATGTAATGTTACTAATTAATGTTACTGTCATTAATTTAATACATAAATAAAAAACCCAAACCATAAACCTGGCCTAAATTACAAAGAAATCCCAAACCTAATCCAACACTAAATCCAAACCTAAATTAAAACAGAACCCTCAGCTTTACTATAAACTTCACCCTAACTCTAAATCTCATAATATAATCAAGAAATAATCCTAAACTGAAATCTAATGCTATACCAAGCCCGAGTGGAAAACCTGTGCCTTCCTATAACACTATCCCTGAAAGGAACCCACACTCGCTTTTACTGGAAACCCAACCCCAACTCGAATGGAAAACCAACACTGAACTCCAAGCTAAATCTCACCCTAATCCTAAAAACCAAAACATAAACTGAAATCTACACTGCATCATTAAACCGGCCCTTCTCCTACCCCATCTTAAAACCTAACTCCAACCTCAAAGGTAACAGGAAGCCTCAGTATATAATTACCCCAAATCATTAACTCACCCAAACCCTAACCCAAGCATATGCCTAACGAAAAACCTAACTTTATCCTCAAACTTTACCTCACTCTATCAATAGCCCTTCTACCCAGAGTTCTCATTTCAATATTCTTAATACCATAACCTCAAAGCTTCTTCTAACCTAATCCAAACTCTTGCCCTGAACCTATCCTGAAACCTAACACATAGCATAACTCAAAGATGGATCAGAGAACTAATCATAACCACAATAGTCCACATACATCTCACCCCCGACTTTACATACACTTAAAACTAAACACAATTTTAACAAAACCTCTGACCTCAAAGCTAACTCTAAGGCTAACACCAAAGCTGAGGCTGCGCAAATCTCATCCTTAACACAAGTTTTAAACTTACCTCTAAACTTCTCCCAGGGTCACAACTCCACAGTGCATCGCAACATGGAACTAACCATCATGACAGTTCTATTGTCTCCTGACTGGCTCTGGGGACGCAAGACATCCTAGCCCTTGATACAGCCTCGGGGCCCCGATTGACTGGCCCTGCAACTGTGCCCTCTTGGTCAGCCAAAGTTCTGATTATAGGTTCCTGGCGCCTTCCAATTTCCATCCCGGAGGGTGGGTTTGCCATGCAAGGGCTGTCTGCCTGCATCAGCCTGGGATCCAGTGGCTCAAGGGCGCTCATGGTGGCACCAAACCGCCTCTCCAAGACTCTTCTCTCACCAGGGTTCTGAGGTTTTCAAATGGATAATTTTGATGCACCACTTCATACCTATTTCAAGGCATTGCTTGATCCCAGATAAATCAGAGTAAAAAGGTGGTTTGTTCTGGTCAGATACCTACGTACTTTTGTCTACTTTACCCTATACTAAGTGGTTGTGTGGCTGGGACTATAATACATGATGAACAGGCCGCCGATCTCTTGAGGAGGAATTTTAGGTGTGTATAACATGAACTCAACTTACTGTCTCTCTGTATGTTTTGTGAGATAGGTGAGCGTATATTTAGCAGGGTCATCCCCTCCTTTAACTGTACTCACACCAATGAACTGTTTTCCTAAGTGAAGAAGGGAGGCGGCAGGGGGTGGGGACAGCAAGCACAGAATACACATTGATAATGATTTACAATTGACTGTTCAAAATACTAGAGTGATTGTGCGTGCATGCCTTCTAGAATATTTAAAATAGTAGCCTCTAGTATTTTTTTTATTTATGATATGTATTCTACTCAGAATTATATTAAGTATTTCAGAAATACTCTTACACAACTAAAATACAGAATGGAACCTTGAGATAATGGGAAAAGGATATTCATGCGCATTATTATGCATTTCATAGGTGATTGTCCTTTGTGGCCTGGGAGGAAGGAAGAAAGTGCTGGCATTTGTGTTTGGTATCTTGATGGGAAGTCATCCTCTCAATCCTGATCTGATAACTGTAAAGAGATTTGAGAGTTGAGAAGTTATTCTTGAAAACCTGAGAGAAGACTGAGTAGTGAGATCTATGATGAGCATTTGAATAGACTATGTGAGTTGAGGCCCCATTGCTCTTTCGAGGTAAAGGGAAAGTTGAAAACCACTTTTGATGATCTCAAATGCCAATGTAGTGGCAAAAATTATATCAAAAAGGAATAAATTTTAAAACTATCCGAAACACAATACCTAAATCAATGACGAACCTAACACTAAACTTAGTCATAAGGAACCCTGAAACCAAATCTTACCCTACGTTTCAAAGGAACTCATAATGGAATCTTAACCTTATCCCTAGCTTTAAGTCTAACAGTAAACCTGGCCTATTCTCTAACATTAACCATGAACTCAATCCTAATTTACACCCTTACCCTGGAGTCAAAGCAAACCATAACCCTAAACCTAAAACAAAATCTACTTGGAACATGAACCATGAACATAACCAAAATCCCTAAGCGTAACACTAAACCTAACCCTGGGCGTCAACGTCATCTTGGCCCTCACCCTAACCAGCACGTGATCATAAAATTAACCTCACAACTAACCTTATCTCTAATCACAATCCTAACTGAAAGTTTCACACTTACCCTAAACCTAAGCTTAATGGGAGTCCTAAACCTAAACATACACCTGAAACTTAAAAGTAATTTTAACACAAAAACGAACTTCACAAATCACTCTAACCCTCATCCTACCCCTTCACAACATCATGCACCAACCATAACACCAGCATATAATCTACAAAGAACCCTAAATCTAATCCCAATTTCAAAGTAAACCATAAAACAATGGTTAGCCTAATCTTAACAGTAATCTTAAGTTTAATCACAACCACAACCGAAACATTAAATGGAAACATAATTAGAACCCTATCCATAACACTACTCATAAACTCAGCCTTACCCCGAAACCTAGACTGTAAAATGAACCTAACACTGTCCTTATACTTAAATAAAAACATAACCTCAAACCTAAACCTTAGTAAAAAAATATTCATTTTAAATTTTCATCGTAATCTCACAAATTATTCTTATCCTACACTAACACTAACCATAATCACAAAATCAGTTCTGAAACTAAAGTCATTCTAACATTTACCTAACTTGAAGCTTACTCAAAACGTAATCCTATGTGTAATCTGGCCCCTAAATGGAAACACAAATCTAACACCACTCTCATACCAAACTCAAAACCTCACCTTAAACATAACTGAAAACATTACCCTTAATATATAACTGTAAACCTAAGCCTAAACAGAGCCCTTAATATAACCCTAACTTTACCACAATTAAGAACCAATCCTTGTCTCAAATCTTACCGTAAAATACTATTTCTTACCAAACTCTCAATTGAACCATGAATAAATCAAAAAGACCTAAATGTAAACACAAAATCTAACCTTAAACATAATTGGACTTTTTGTTCTACTGCTAACCCTAATAATAAAACCAAACCTAACTTTATTTTAACCCTTAGCCTAACTCAAAATCTAAACCATATCGTCTACCTAAAGCTAAAGCTAGGCTTCCCTACAGCCCCTATCTTGGTCTTAAACCTACACCACACCTAATTAAAAACTAAAAAAATAACCTAAAACCTAACTCTAACCCTAACCTTAACCCTAAATATTATGCTAACCATAGCTAGTTTCCTGAACCTAACATGGTTTCTAACCTCATCAGAAATTAAACACATACTTAAACCTACCCATAACATAACCCGTGCTTTCCCTTAAACCAAATTCTAGAAATAACACTAAGCCTAATCATAACAGTAATTGAGAGTGAAACCCGAACTTCAAAAGTCAATATAACCCTAATCTTAACCCTAATTCTAATGACCAACTGAACGCTCACCCTAACCTGAGTTAAATCTGACTCTAACTGTTACCACCCACATAAAAAGAGCAATAACCCTAAAGATCAGTCCAACACATACCCTAATTTGTATGTTAACCCTAACCTCAACGCTGAGAAGAAACTTAACAAAGGGGATGAGGGACGTATACTCTGACAAACACAAGATGTTGAAAGGAATTGAAGTTTACTTTTGCTTTGCAAAAGCTTTTGAGCTTGATATAGTCCCATTCATTTATTTTTGCTTATACTTCCCTTGCCTTTGAGGAAGGGGTCATGAAGTCTTCCTTGAGACCTAGGTCTATAAGTTTACTACCAATGTCTTCTTCTATACAGTGTATTGTTACAGGTCTTATATGAAGGTCTTTAATCTATTTTGAGTTAATTTTTGATGGAATATTACTCAGCTATAAGAAAAGATTAAATATTGTCATTTGCAACAACACAGATGGACCGGTTAAGAGAAATTGAAGTTTTCTTTTACTTTGCAGAAGCTTTTGATTTTGATATAGTCCCATTCATTTATTTATGCTTGTACTTCCCTTGCCTTTGAGGACCTGTTCATGAAGACTTCCTTGAGTCCAAAGACTATAAGTTTAGTACCAATGCCTTCTTCTATACAGTGTATAGTTACAGGGCTTTTATGAAGGTCTTTAATCTATTTTGAGTTAATGTTTGATGGAATATTACTCAGCTATAAGAAAAGATGAAATATTGTCATTTGCAACAACACGGATGGACCTGGAGATCATCATGCTTAGGGAAACAAGCCACACTGAAATATCAAAGAACTGTATGACATCACTCATATGTGGATTATAAAACTGAAAGCAAAGAAAAAACAAAATGAATAAACAAATAACCCATGGACACACTCAATTATTTAATGATTATTTGTGGACGATTGGGTTAGCGATGTGAGAAAAGGGAGGGGCTGGGAGAGGAGGGTGTGAAGTTAAATATAAGGTGATGTAAAGAGACGTCGAATTAGGTGGTGAACTGATTATACATCAAGTTGACAATGCACAGTAGAATTCTATGCCTGAAACCTACGAAATCCTTCCTGACAGATGTCACACCAATAAGTCTATCAATAAAAATGAATAGAAATAAATATATAAATAAATGAATAAATGCTGAAAAAGAAATTGAAGAAGGCACAAATAAATGCAGATATTTTATATTCATAAATGGGACCCATGAACCTCATTGAAATGGTCATGTTACACAAAGAAATGAACAGATTTAATGCCATCCCCATCAAAATTCCAATGAAAGATTTTTGAAAAATTTCAAGGAAAACATCAACAGATTTGTATGGAATCTAAAGAGATCCCAAATAACCACAGGCATCCAAAGGAAAAAAACAATAATGGTGAAGGTTTCACAATCTTTGACTTCAATCTATAACACACAATGACAATAATATAAGCAGCAGGGTATTGGCAGAAATATAGGCACACACACAGGAATGAAAGAAAACTGAAATCCCAAATATATAAATAGAATTGTTTTTTATGGAAAGCCAAAAATATGACATGAAGCAAAGAATGCATTTTCCATAAACGGTGCTAGGGCATAGAGAATATCACATGCAAAAGAATGAAACTAGTCTGACAGTTTTCAACATATACCAAAATTAACTAAAACTGGACCAAACACCTAAACATGCTACCAATAATGATACATTGCATAGAAGAAAACTTAGGTCCCAAACCTGTAGACTTTGCTTTAGAAAGAGTTTGAGGAATGTTACCTCAAATGCAAGGGAGGTAAAAGTCAAAAGAAATGAATGGGACTGTACCCAACTTAAAAGATTCTGCACAGCCAAAGAAACCATCAAGAAACAAAAAGGCTACCGACAGAGTGGGAGAAGACATTTGCAAGCAATGACTGAAAGGGGGTTAAAACCGAAACTATATAAAGAACTACTTGAACTCAACAACAGACAAACAAACAATTGCATGAACACATGGTCAGAGGACATGGACAGACACTTTCCCCAAGAAGACAGATTAATCAAATACGCAAAACATACATACAAAATGTTTAAGTACACTGGCTATTAGAAAAATGCCATGAACTACCACTTCATACTTGTTATTAATAGAAAGGCTATGATCCACAAGACAAGTAATAATGAGTGTTGGAGAGGCTGTGGGAATGAAGAACACTCATATGCTGCAGGTGGGCATGTCAATTGGCAGCAACGATGGAAAACAGTACAGAGGTTCCCCAGAATGTTAAGAATAAATATACCATACAACCAAGCAATCCCTTCTCTGGGTATCCACCCTCAAAATCTGAAAACATGTACTCATAGAGATATACATACCCCTGTGTTCCTTGCAGTACAATTTATTGTGGTCAAGACATATCAACAACCAACATGTTCTTCAACAATTGAAGTGAAACACTACTCGCCCAAAAATAAGATGAAACACTGCCGATTGTGACAACATGGATGGGTCTGGAGATTACCATGCTAAGCAAGATAAATCAAATATAAATAGCTCGGAACCATAGAACTTCACTCATTCTTGGGATGTAAAAATGAAAGCAACAAAGAAAAATCTAAAAACTCATAAATACAGACAACACATTAGTGGTTGCATGAAAGTAAGGAAAAAGAGAGGAGGTAGAAGAGGAAAGGGGTGGTCATATATAAGGGAAAAATGAAGTGACTCTGGGTGCTGAACGCCCAATACAATATATAAATATGAATTATGTATTGTAGAAATGCACACTGGAAATGTAATGTTACTAATCATTGTCACTGTCATAAATTTAATATATAAATAAAAAACCCAAATCATAAACCTGGCTTAATTAAAAAGAAACCCCAAACGTAATCCAACACTAAATCCAAACCTAATTTAAAACAGAACCCTCAGCTTTATTATAAATTGAACCCTAACTCTAAATCTCTCAATATACTCAAGAAATAATCCTAAACTGAAATTTAACACTAGACCGAGCCCTAATGGAAAACATGAGCCTTCCCATAACACTAACCCTGAAAGTTATCCATACGTGCATTTACTGGAAACTCAATCCCAACTCGAATGGAAAACTAACCCTGACCTCCAAGCCAAATCTCACCCTAATCCTAAAAACCGAATCATAAACTGAAATCTGCACCGCATCATTAAACCGGCCCTTCCCCTACCCTATCTTAAAACCTAACTCCAACCTCAAAGGTAACTCGAAGCCTAAGTATATAACTACCCCTAATCATGAACTCACCCAAACCCTAACCCAAGGATATGCCTAACGAAAAACCTAACTCTATCCTCAAAGATTACCTCACTCTATCAATAGCCCTTATACCCAGAGTTCTCATTTCAATGTTCTTAATATCATAACCTCAAAGCTTCTTCTAACACAATCCAAGCTCTAGCCCTGAACCTAACCTGAAAACTCACACATATCCTAACTAAAGATGGATCCTTATACTAATCATAACCACAATGGTACACATAACTCTCACCCCCAACTTTACATACCCTGAACACTAACAACAATTTTAACCAAACCTCTAACCTCAGAGCTAACTCTAAAGCTAACAACAAAGCTGAAGCTGCGCAGAATCTCATCTTTAACACAAGTCCTAAACTTACCTCTAAACCTCTCCCAGGGTCACAGCTCCCCACTGCATCGCATTATGGAACTCACAATCCTGACTGTTCTAGTGTCTGCTGATTAGCTCTGGGGCCTCAAGACATCATAACCCTTGATACAACCTCGAGGCCCCGATTGGCTGGCACTGCAACTGTGACATCGCTGTCAGCCAATGTTCTGATTATAGGTCCCTGGCGGCTTCCTCTTTCCATCAAGGAGTGTGTGTGCGCCCTGCAAGGGCTGTCGGCCTGCATCAGCATGGGATCCGGTGGCCCACGGGCGCTCCTGTTGGCGCCAAAATGCCTCTCCAATCCTCTGCTCTCAACAGGGTTCTGAGGTTTTCAATGGATAATTTTGATGCATCACTTCATACCTATTTCAAGGCATTGCTTGATCCAAGATAAATCAGAGTAAAAGTGTGGTTTGTTCTGGTCAATTACGTACATACTTTTGTCTCTTTTACCCTATACTTAGTGCTTGTGTGGCTGGGACCATAATATATGATGAACAGGCATCCGTTCTCTTGCGAAAGAATTTTAAGTGTGTATAACATGAACTCAACTTACCGTCTCTCTGTATGTTCTGTGAGATAGGTGAGCGTACATTTAGCAGGGGCATCCACTTCTTTAACTGTATTCACACCACTGACCGGTTTTCCTAAGTGGAGAAGGGAGGCAGCAAGTGGTGGGTACAGCAAGCACACAATGCACTTTGATTATGATTTACAATTGACTGTTCAAAATACTAGGATGATTGTGTGTGCATGTCTTCTAGCATATTTAAAATAGAAGCCTCTGGTATTTTTTTTTATTTATGATTTGTATTCTACTCAGAATTATAGTAAGTATTTCAGAAATACTATTACATAACTGAAATACCGAATGGAAACTTGAGATAATGGAAAAAAGAGATTCATGCTCATTATTATGCATTTCATAGGTGATTGTCCTTTGTGGTCAGGGAGGAAGGAAGAAAGTGCTGGCATTTGTGTTTGGTATCTTGATGGGAAGTCATCCTCTCAATCCTGATCTGATAACTCTAAAGAGATTTGAGATTTGAAAAGCTTTCTTGAAAAACTGAGGGAAAACTGAGTAGTGAGATCTATGATGAGCATTTGAATAGACTATGTGAGTTCAGGCCCCATTGTTGTTTCTAGGTAAATGGAAAGTTGAAAAACACTTTTGATGATCTCAAATGCCAATGTGGTGGCAAAAATTAAAAAAAAAAGGAATAAGTATTAAAACTATCCAAAACACAATACCTAACTCGATGACGAACCAAATAATAAACTTAGTCATAAGTGAACCCTAAATCCAAATCTTACCCTAAATTTCAAAGGAACTAATAATGGAATCTTAACATTATCCCTAGCCCACAGTCTAACCCTATACCTGGCCTATTCTCTAACATTAACCATGAACTCTACCCCAATTTACACCCTTACCCTGGAGTCAAAGCAAAACCCTAACCCTAAATATAAAACAAAATCTACTTGGAACATGAACCATGAACATAACCAAAATCCCTACGTGTTACCCTAAAACTTACCCTGGGCGTCAACATCATCTTGACCCTTACCCTAACCAGCACCTGATCGTAAACTTAACCTCACAACTACACTTATCTCTAATCACGATTCTAACTGAAAATTTCACACTTAACCTAAACCTAAGTTTAACGGGAATCCCAAAATTAAACATAAACATGAAACGTAAAACAAATTTTAACACAAAATCGAACTTCAAACCTCACTCTAACCCTCATCCTACCCCTTCACTATATCGTGCACCAACCATAACCCTAGCATATAACCTACAAAGAACACTAAACCTAATCCCAATTTCACAGTAAACTATAAAACAATGGTAAGTTTAATCTTAACAGTAACCTTAAATTTAATCACAACCCCAACCCAAACTTTAATTGGAAACATAACAAGAAACCTATCCATAACACTAATCATAAACTCAGCCTTACCCCTAAACCTAGAATGTATAACGAACTAACATTATCCTTATACATAATTAAAAGCATAAATTCAAACCTAAGCCTTAGTCAAAAAAATTCATTTTAATTTTTCATCCTAATCTCACAATTTATTCTTATCCTACACTAACACTAACCATCATCACAAAATCAGTTCTTAACCTAAACTCATTCTAACATTTACCTAACTTGAAGCTTACTCAAAACGTAATCCTAAGTTTAATCTGGCCCCTAAATGGATTCACAAATCTAACCCAACTCTCATATCAAACTCAAAACCTCACCTTAAACTTAACTTAAAAAATAACCCTTAATATATAACAGTAAACCTAACCCTAACCACAGCCCTTACTCAAACCCTAACTTTTTCCACAATTCAGAGCCACTCCCTGCCTCAAAGCTTACCATAAAACACTACTTCTTAACAACCTCTCAATTGAACCATGAATAAAAAAAAACCTAAACTTAAACACAAAATCAAACCCTAAACAGAATTGGACTTTTTATTCTACTGCTAACCATAATAATAAAATCAAACCTAAACTTAATTTTAACCCTTAGCCTAACTCAAAATCTAAATCATAACATGTACTCATAGAGATATACATACCCCTGTGTTCCTTGCAGTACAAGTTATTGTGAGGAAAAAGAGTGGTGGTAGAAGAGGAAATGGGTGTTTCAAATATAGGGGGAAGGAAGAAGTGAATCTGGGTGCTCAACGCACAATGCAATATATGTATATGAATTATGTATTATAGAAATGCACACTGGAAATGTAATGTTACTAATCAATGTCACTGTAATTAATTTAATATATAAATAAATAACCCAAAGCATAAACCTGGCCTAAATAAGAAAGAAACCCCAAACCTAATCCAACACCAACTCCAAACCTAATTTAAAACAGAATCCTCAGCTTTACTATAAACTGAACCCAACTCTACATCTCATAATATACTCAAGAAATAATCCTAAACTGAAATCTAATGCTAAACCGAGCCCTAGTGGAAAACCTGAACCTTC
>PVJL010019974.1:0-12878 GCA_004026885.1 Lyroderma lyra
GGGGCCTGCCCGGGTGGCCTTGGGCGGCGAGGCAGGCGAGGAGAGATTGGTGGGAGACCCGAACAAGCAAAATAGATGGCTTCTCTTTCCCCGCGTCGCTACTTCTGGCCTCACGACGCTGTTTTGGACCATGGCGTGGGCCCGGGACGCTTTCGTCGAGCGGTGTGATCACCAAGCAGACCCTGGCTAGTCCCCGAGCAAGGAGACAGAGGAGGCCCTGCCGGCCACCATAAAGGACAGACGCGCGCTTCCCGGGAGTTCCTGCCCCTGGCGTCCGGCACGGCACCCCTGGAATCAGCCTTCCTCCCCACGGCTTCCCCCCGTGTCCGTTGCAATTCTAAATGACCTCTTGTGCCGGGTTATGAAGACGGGGTGACACAGGGGCCACCACGCAGGCAGCAGGCGTTCGGCCCAGAAGGGTGTCTCTGGGGATGAAGGAGACTCCGAGGGCCCGGAACCGGCTGCGGAAAGGTTTTGTGTCCAGTGTGCAGTCCCCAGGCCACCAGGCTGCCAGGTCCCTACCCAGTGTCGCCGGGATGGCCATCGGGGAGGGCTCGGACGTGTGCCCCCTGGTGTCCCGGGTGGAGGGGTGGAGGGTTTCTGCTGACTCCCAGGGGAACCTCGAACCCTGCCACCACCTTCCAGTTAAAAACCAGTAAGAACATGCCGGCCGCCCAGCGAAGTCGGGTTACGGAGTTGCTGCCAGGAGGAAAGCTACGCCCCGGGGGACTCGGGCAACGCGGCCTTGTGTCCGCGGACGTGGGGGGGCCCGGCCGGCCGTGCCGGCCAGCAGGGGTGGGCCCGCCTTAGCGGTTCTCGTCCGGAAGGCGGGCACAGCCGTCGCGGGCATCGGCTGGGACAGGACGTGCGGAGTGTTCTGGTGACGCACACGGTGACCTTGTCTCTGCGCTGGGATGAGACCGTGATTTGGTCTCGGGCGTGGTCTCCCTCGTGGCCACGGACAGTGTGCCCAGTGTCTCCCCGACTGCCAGGGGAGCCTGCCCTCTGCCTCACAGACGCCAATCCCCGGTTCTGAAAGGATTTGCACACGCGGGTGGCGCGATTCGCGGGGACACTTTTTCCACGAGACTTTTCTTACCTGGGACCTGCGGGCCCGGGAGCCTCGGCCGCGGAGCCACCAGCCCGGGCACGGGCGGCCGGTGGGCGGCACTGGCCTCTGCGGGCCCCGCGCCCCCTGCGCTGCCGCCTGCTTGTGGCCCCCCTCTCTCTCTTTGTGCCTTTTTAGCTTCTAGCCCCACCACCAGCTCTGCCTGGTTCAGAGTCCTCGAGGGCGTTCGCCTAGGCCATTGTCACCGTGGCCCGTGGGAGAAGCCACATTCGTGCTAGGTGGCCCGCTTCCTGGACCGCTCGGAGGCCACATGGGCTACAGGACAGCACACGGCCGCCTCCTTCCCCGTGTGGACGGGCTCTGTTAGGGTGGCGGAGTGTAGGGGTGTCGGGGTGCCGGGGGGAGGGGGCCTGGGGGGTTGAATGAGGACGGGGCCTGTGTGAACGTCGGTGCCGCCGGGCAGTGAGGAGGCGGTGGAGGGCCCTCTGAGAAGACCCCGGAGGCCCCGGCCGCGAGCGCAGGGGACACCGGTGTCCTCAGTGGGTCCCGTCCGGGTGCCGAGCGGGAGGCCTGGGAGGCTCGGGCCTCCCCTCTCTGTCTGCCTCTGTGTCTCTGCCTGTGCTTGGCTCTGTGAGACAAGGGAGGGTGACAGGGGCGGTGACAGGCCTCTCTGTGGCCACAGTTGCCCACGTGCGGGTGTCCTCAGACGTGTGGTCTGTGTCCGTTCACCGGACAGCTCAGCCCCGCTGGCCTTTCCTCCGACGCTGAACCGAACATTTCCGAATTTCGCAGATGTGCGGGGCGCCGGCCGCGTCCCTCGGCGTCTGATCGAGGGTCAGCGCAATGAGGGGGAATGGGGGGAAACAGGGGTGCCACCAGCCCTCCGCGCGGGGACCGCGACGACCGGGCTGAGGGCCTGTGGGGGGAGAAAGGCCTGACTTGGAGTCCCAGCTCTGTCACTTGCTAGCTGCGTGATGACATGGGGACAAGTTACTTGACTTCTCTGAGCCTCCTTTTCTTGACCTGGGTGGGGGGCCGGGACCAGGCCCACCTCCCGGGGCGCGGAGAAGCCCCCGGTGGCGGCTGGCGATGTCCTAGCACAGGACGTGGCACAGAGCGCTCGCTTCAGGCGGGCGGTGAATGGGACTCACTGCCGGTGGCCGGTCACCTCTCCTCCGTGCGCGCCCCGCGAGGTGCCACACTTCCTTCGCCCCTGCCTGTGGCCACCTCCCGCCTCCTTCTCGTTGTTTGACGAACTCCTCGTAGCTGCTGAGGGCTCTGGGCAGGGACCACCTTCTGGAAGTGTCTCCTGAGCACGCCAAGACTCCCGCTCCCGCTCCCGCTCCCGCTCCCACGCGGGGCCTCTCTTGGCCACCTGGCCGTCCCCTCCTCCAGGGCTGGACCATGTCTTATTTATCTTCAGATCCCCAGCTGACCCAGCGGCCCGCCCGCAGGCATGCCTGCCCATTGGCCTTCTAGCCAGGTGGCCTGGTGGCGTGCACCCTCCTCCCGGCATCATGGGTGGGATCAGGACCCCCGTACGGCTTGTTTGTTTTTCTGGTTCCCTCAGACCCAGCTGTGGAGGGCAGGGTCCTCGGAGGAGTGGCGTCCTCACACCCACCACGAGGGCCCGGGGCCTCACCGCACTGCGCACCACGCCTCGTGGCCTGCAGGGTCCCGGCCGCCTCTGATGTTCCGGGACAGTGGCGGTCGTGCGAGGTGGCCCTGGGGGCCCGGGAGACGCGAGAGGGGCGCGGACAGAGCAAGCCCCCCGAAGGGCGTGCATGGCTTCTGCTTCCGGTTGGCGGGGAGAGAGCTGGGCATTTGCCCTGGGGCACAGTCCGGCAGGGACTGACCTTTCGCAGGACACTAGCTTTAGCTTTTGTGTCCCCTGCTGTGTGCAGGCCGCTCGGGCCCGAGCGTCCCTGCGGGCCACTTGCCGTCGGCTCCCAGGTGAGCCTGCCCGCTTGCAGCTCCGGGGGCCCCTGGGCCTTCCTCTGCCCGGCGTCCTGGGCCGGCCCTCCGCCCTGTGGAGTCCGTGGTCCGTAGGGCACGGCCGTCTCCTGCGTTGTGCGACACCACCGGACCCGCCGCGGCTTGTGACCTCTCGCCGCCTGCCGTCCTGCAGGAGCCCGAGCGGTGATGCTTTCCTCTGGCCACGCTGGTGACCCAAGCCGGCCTCCCTCCCGTTAGACCATAAGAAAGAAAGAGAGAGAGAGAGAGAGAGGGAGGGAGGGAGGGAGGGAGGGAGGGAGAGGGAGGGAGAGGGAGGGAGGGAGAGAAGCCATTTATTTTGCTCGTTCTGCTTTCCCACCAAATCCGTCTTTGCGTCCCCCCGACCCCGGGGTTGTCCAAGGCCAGGGGTGCGGGACAAACGAGGGGCCCCCCGATGGCAGCGAGAAGCCCCAGGGCCGCCCAGGAAAAGCGCCCCCCGCCCGGCCCCGGGCCCCGGCCGCCTCGGGCTCTCCTCTTCACCACAGCTGACGCCCCCGCCCCAGGGCCCCTCGGGGAGGCCTCGCTGTCCTCTGGGCGTGTGATGGGTATGGGGGGGCGAGGGGCTGACGGACGACAGGATGAGATCCCCCCACCCCACGGCCCGCAAGTTCAGGGCTTTCAAGCGGACGGACCTTCCGCTAATTTGCTAAGAAGCGGGGCGGCCGGGTGCTCCGCCGGCCTGCGGTTTGTTTACGGAGGACGAGGTCCCCCCCCGGGGAGGCCTTGTGGGACCGCTGGTCCTGAGACCCCCCTGCACCAGCGTTCCGTGAACCTGCCCCCCGACGCTGGGGGGCTGCACAGCGGGGTCGTGTGTCCCTCTTGGAGCTGGGGGGCCTCGGGGGCCCAGGCAGGCCGGTGCCCTCGCCTCGGACTCTCCGCCGCTCAGCGAGGTGGCGTTCCTGGCAGGGACGAGCCTGAGGAGGGGTCTGCCCTTGCAGGGAGGGGCCCGGCGCCCCCGGAGCGGAGCCCCACTCCGCCTCGCCCGCACCCGTCCTCTCTCCCTCTGTCCTCGGTCTCGGGGCAAGCGCCCTGCTCAGTGCTGAGTGGGGGAGTCAGGAGGTGACCGACGAGGTCGTGCGCGGAGGGGCTTGTCGGCTGGGGGCTGATCGGAAGAGTCCGTGCGGACCCCTCCCCCCGGAGCACGGAGGCAGCCCCTCGGTCCCCCGTCCCCGCCGCCCGCCCAGGGCTCTGCAGCTCTTGGGGAGCACCTGGGCATCGAGCCAGGACCGTGGGCTGAAGGGAACTGGGTTTCGGGTCCGACCACTCGGTGGGTCGTGGGGGGCGGCCCCCTGCGAGCCGGGCCCACGAGGCCCGCGTGGTGTCCTGCGTGGCGCCCCTTCCCCTTAGGAGCGTAGTTTTGGGGTTAGCCTGGAGGGTGGGGGACTCCGGCGAGACGGCGTTTTCCTTACGGTTGTGCTGGCAGCGAAGAGGAGGCTGAGGAAGACGAGCTGCAGCTGGCACGGGGGTGCCGTGCCCTCCACGAGGCTTCCGCGCTGTCCGACAGCCGCTTCCAAACACCCGCTCCCTCGTCCTCTCCGGAGGCATGGAGGCCAGCGAGCGCCCAGGCGGGAGATAGCGGGGGGCCCCGGAGCTGAGACGGGGTCTCCCCACCTCCCCGCCCCCCGACTCGCACCCAGGCCTCCCGCGGCGGAGCTTGTCCCGGAGACGCCGGGCCGCGGGGCCAGGACAGGGCTCAGCGCCAGGGCGGGGGGCCGCCTCACGCTTGTGCACGTCCCTGGGCGTCCCTGCGGCCGCCCTGCCTGCGGCCTCCGCGCTCTGGCACGTTCTCCGTGTCCGCCCTTTCGATGAAGGCCTTTGGGGGGACACCTGCCTCTGCCTCACAGAACAGAGTGCCCCGGGGCAGGGCTTCACGTCCTTTAAAGGGCTGCTCGGTCCTAGCTCGACCTTTCCTAGACGGCCCCTGACCTTTCCCAAACCAGAGCTGGTCCTTTCCCGTCACGTCGAGTTGCAGCTCTTCTCGCTGTGACTGGACCCCATGGGGCTATAAGCACGTTTAGGGGACGGGGGACCGCAGAAATGAGAGCATTTAACCGGACGGTCGTGAACTTGGGCTCGGGGGTCGCATGGACAACGTGGTGGCTACTTTGCGTTTCTGAGAGTTTTCCTTCCCCGAAGGTGTCCTCTGCACCATCACCGTGGTTGGAGGTAGCCGGGCTAAAGCAGGACAGAGCTCTCTAAGATGAGGCGTCCCAGTGAGGGACCCTATCTGTGATAGACGGGAAGAAGACCCCCCACGGGCCGGGAGGCCCCAGGACGGGCTCCACGGGAGTGCAAGTTAGCCAGAGCGTGGGGACAGGACAGGGCCACGGGGAGCGGACAGCCGGGGGCCCCGGTGATGGCGGGGGAGGACTGGGAGCTCCCCGGGGAGCCCGGGGGCGTCCCCACCCGCTCGCATGGGACGCCCCATTGCCCAGCGTGCCAGCCCCAGCGGCCACATGCTCTGGAGCCCTGGCCAGGGTCCCTCCGCGCTCGGTGGGCGACCATGGCTGTGGGCCGGCTGCGAGGGCCCCCCGGAGGGGGAGGGTGACTTGCAGGACGGAAGCCGAGCACATCGCTTCCGCGCGTGGTCCCAAAGGGCCATGGGATGGGGCCCCGGAGAGGGAAGCTGAGGGGAGGAGCACGCCCTGGGGGAGTCCGGCCTCCGCCTGCAAGAAGCTTCCGAAGGGTAGAAGGTGGGACGGAGCCGGGAGAACAGGGGGGGGACCCCAGACAAAAACCTGCGAACACCTCCAGAAGGTGGACAGAAGTCCCAGGACTAAGTAGGACGGCCAGGTGCCGAGCAGGTTGAAAGAGAAAAGACCTGCACCCGGGCTCATCACGGTGGGAAGGCGGAGGGGGGGGGCCGCTTTTAAAAGGGAAGGACAGGAGGACAGAAACAGAGACCACAGAGACTCCCGGAGAGAAGACAGAGAGAGCCGATGTGGCACCGATGTGGCACCGAGCCCGACGGGGCGACGGCAGACCTGCCTGTGGCAGCCCCGGGGGCCGACGGGCAGTGGGACCGCGCCCCCGGACTGCGGGAGCTGGGGCGACCGTGAGCCTGGGGCTGCACGCCCAGCAACACTGTCGTTGAAGGACGTCGGTGAAAAAAAGAGTCATTTAGGACACGATGGATTCACAGAGGTTTCTGCCCACTGGACGGGGTCGCCAGCAGTTTCGGGGTGTCCTGTCTCTTGGTTCCCACGTGTGTCCCGTGAGGGCCCCGCGGGCATGAGGCTGGGGGACGCTCTCTCGGCCCAGACGGAGGCTCTGAGATGCGGCAAGCACCCCTCCGGCTTCTCCTGACCCGGAGCCGCAGGATGGACGGACCCGGGGCCATCAGAACACGGGGCGCAGGTGGGGGGTGGTCGCGGGGCCCGGGGGGCTGGGCCCCTGGGAATGTCTGCACGGACGGGGGACACCCGCCGGGAAGAGGCCCTGACGGCCGTGGCAAGGAGAACGAGGAAGCACCGACGCACACACACAGCCCTGGTGGGGACCCCCACCCCCACCCCCAGGCCCGGCTCCAGATCCATCCGCTGTTTTCACAAAAGCCCCAGGAACTCGGCTCAGTTTTGGGGCCCTTCCTCAGTGATCACGGACTGTGCAGTCCAGCAGGGGACCCGGGAAGCCACGTGTCCCTGCCCCCCGCCCCGGCTCTAGGTGGGACTGGATTGGAACCGTTTCCCCCAGACAGCTGTCGTCTCCTCTTCAAAAACACAAACACAAACACAAACACAAAACCTGAGTAGCAACCACCGTAGCGTCTCTCGGGAAGGCTGTCCCCGGGTGTCACTTGCTATTGGCCAAAAAGTGAGAAATCACGTCCCTATGGACCCACCAGGACGCAGGGCAAGCGCTGACCTGGGGACCTGCCCGCTGCGTGCGCGGGGCCTCGTGCCGTCTGTCCCCAGGAGGGAAAAGGCCTCTTAGTTCTGGAACCTGCTGTCCGCCGGGTTTGGCGTTCGTGTTGGGTTCGAGCCTTGTGTGCGCCCGTCGGAGAGCGTCCGAGCAGAACCAGAGGGAACTGCGGCCGTGGGCCCCGCGGGCGAGGCGTGTGAAGGGGACAGGGACAGCTGTCTGGCAAAGGGACGCTTGGCTGACACGGGGAACGAGAGAGCCCCGGCCACCCCGGCTGGAGAGACCGTCCCCGCAGCGCCGGCTTGGAGGCCCCGTTTGTACACAGATTCCAACCACGGGTCCGTGGGCGCGCGAGCTCCTCCAGAGGTGGGAGTGCAAGGCCTGTGCGTGTGTGTGGCGAAAAGTCACTTTGAAGATGGGTGGCACTGGGTACTCCAGGGGCCCGGGCGCCAGAGCCCTTGAGGCACAAGCTACCCCCACCCCATGCCTGTCCCCCTTTTTGTTCCGAGCCCTGGGGACAGGCTCCCTGAATGCCAGCCCCCTTGTCGGACAGGAAGGGGTGGAGAGCAGGACTAGGACGCACAGTAGGGCAAGGCAGACCTTGGCCACCCCGTCCTGTTCCTCGGGGGTCTCTGTCTCGACCCCACCTCGCGGCAGAGCTGGGACCGGGGCTGGAGTCCTCTGACTTCAGGTCCGTGCTCGTCCCCGCTCTGCCCCCAGAACGCCGCGCTTTCTCTGCAGCCTGGGGGCAAAGGGCGCGGGGTGAGCTTCCGGCCCCCCAGGCCGTGCTGACGCTGACGGTGCCCGCCCTGCCCTAGAGGTCCAGCCTTCTGTAACCCGGAGTGGGGCAGCCTCCCGGGCTCCTGCTGAAACGCAAGTGCGTCTGGGAGGGCCACCAACCGCCGACTGACCGCCAGGGCTGATGCTCCTGGGGCGCTGACACCCCACGGCGGTTGGGGCTGGGTGACAGGGGTTGGCGCTGGGGCGGACATGGCCTAGATGCCCCTCCCTGCCCACGAAGTAAGAGCACACGCCCGGACACGTCGGGGAGACGCTCCCCTCAGCGGCGTGAGTGGATGCTTGGAACCCCGGAGGGACAGGTGGGGCCGCCCCGCCTGCCCGGCCATCGGAGGTGGCCTGCACGCCGCGTCCCGTGAGTGGGGTCGAGACCGGGTGGGAGCCAGGGCCCCTCCGCACCCCGAGGCCCCATTGGCCTGCGCTGACCTGCGGGATGGCCTTTCGTCTGTGTTTGCGGTGACACCGTGAGCGGGAGACGGATGGCGCCTGGGCTAGGTGCCACCCCGACGCATAGGGGGTGGGGGACGTGCGCTGGGGTCCTACGGGGTCTCCTAGATGCCCTGGGGGGGCTTTCATGGGGGCAGGCGGTCAAGGACTCCGTCCCGAGAGGGGTCAAGGAGAGACACCGGGTGGCGGTCACCGTGGGTGACCGTTAGCGGACGCAGGCTGCGGTGGCCCGCTTATACCGGAGCTCCTCCTGCCGTTGGAGCCTGAGATGCCGATGGACAAAGGCGGGCCCCCATCCCGGGCCGGGGAGCCAGCCTGTGGCCCTGCTTAGGGAAAGTTCCAGTAGCTCCCGGGAGTGTGGACTGTGAGTGCAGGGAGAGTTCTAGAAGCGCTGGCTCCAAACTCAGTCTGGGAAGCTGGGAAACAAGGACGGTGTCAGGGCCCCGCGACCCCGCCAGGAGGAGGGGGACAGGCCCCGCGGTTGGCGACCAGACGAGGCCCCGGGAGAGCGTCCCGGGGGAAAAGACAGACATTTGTCCCCGAAAGAGCAGCAACGCCCGGGTCTGCAGGCTGGGGTTGAGTCCGGTGCACGTGCGCAGGTGTCCTGCCGTCCCCGTCCCTGTCCCGTCCCCACCCCCGCCCGGGGGACCTCTCCTCCCCTCCGTGGCTCAGCCCCCGCCGGCCCCTGAGGCGTCACGAAGTCCTGACGCAGCGATGTGGCGGGTGTGGCCGCTGCGGACGCTGAGTTTTCCGAAGTGAGAAATTAGCCACTGTCCTCCACGCCGGCCAGTACGGCGTGCCACCCCGAGTGACACTGCCTGGCGCACTGACTAAGCAGATGTGACAGAAAGCGCTGCGGCAGGAATCCGGGGTGACAGGTGCCACTTCGGTGGCGTCACCCTGTCTCCAGCCATGGCCGGTTTGACAGATGCACTGGCCTCCGGGGCCGGGGGCGCCTTGACACCTGTCCTTGTGCCCGAGGGGCGGCCGCCACGGACACCGCCGCCGTCCTGCTGCGCGGGTACCACCCGCCATCGCCAGGCCCAGTTTCGGGGTCCGCGGCGAGCCCGGCTCGGGGGTCGGCACGGCACAGCATGCCCGCCTGCGGTTTCGTCAGGCCCGGTTCTAATCACAGAGGGGGACACTGGGACTTGGAGACGTCCGGCCATGTGCCCCAAGTCACGGCGAAGGGCCAGACGCCGGACCTAAACCCGGGTCCCCTCCCCCCCTGCCTGGGCCCTGGGAGAAGGGGACCCCAGCCCCCGGGGACAGCTTGTAGCTCCGCCGGCAGTGTGTCCGCCCCAGGAGAGGAGAGCCCTGCCCGCCGGTGGGCGTAGCTGCCTTTGGACGAAACGGACACCTGGCTGGTCCAAAGCCTCAGCAGGTCTCACTGCTGTCCTGCCGACCGCAGAACGTCACCGAACCTTTACGTGGCTGTCCCTCTGGAATCATGTGACCAATCCCCGACCCTGACAGGTGTGCGAGGGTGATGACTGAGCTCTGCTTTCCCACAGGTGACACAGGCGCAGGCGGAGGGCCTGGCTGGCTGGCTGCTTCCAGACCGTCGTCGGTGACCACCGCTGTGTCCTGGGGACCAGCACGCGGACGTGTGGAAGCCCAGGCTCACTGGGCAGGTACAAATTCTGTTTGCACGCACCTGGACACGTAAATGCACTCACAGGGCTCTTGGGATAATGTGCCGACGTGCGTTATTCGGGGGCCGACACGGGTCGTTGGGAGCTGGCGGGCTTTGCCGACTACAGCCCAGTAGCGTCCGTCCCCGGAATTCGGCGGCCCCCCCAGTGACCCCCCAGCGGCCCCCTGCCCCCCGGCACGCAGCGGGGAAACCACATGGTGACACGTAGCCTGGTGCCTGTCCTGGAGGCTGCTCGAGTCCAGGGCGGCTCTAAAAACAAACGACCGGACGACCGGACCCCCTTGTGACCCCCGGGAGGCCGGCATCACAGAGCGGGGCTGGAGTGGACCTTGTCATTGGGGATCGCGGACCCGTAGCTCTCCGCCCAGTCACCGTTGCCCGCGGGAGGGAGCGGGCGCTGGCTCTTCCGCCTCCCCGGGGGCCGCCGGGCCCAGGGTTGGAGGCCGGTGAGCGGCCTTGGCCGTGACCTGGCTGTGGTCCGGCTCCTGGAGCAGAGAGGGGCGTGCAGGGCTGGCGTCCTGCGAGCTCCTTTAAGCCAGCGGTAAGGGCTCCGGGAGGGACAGGGACGTTCCCAAGGCCACGCCGCTGGGGAAGGACAGGCCCGCGCGTGGGGCCGGGGCACAGGTGGGTCGGCCCCTTCTGCCCGGCTCGCCGAGTCTCTTCGCTGACAGGAGGGAAAGTCCCTTCCGTTAGGCACCACTGCCCCAAACTGTGCCGGGGGATGGGCGGGGGTCCTCGCCCCTGGCTCATGGCGTCCTCACAGCCCCTCCGCGGAGGAGACACGGCCACAAAGACGTTACATGGTGGCGACGTGGCCTTGCTGGTCTGCTGGGCCAGGAAGCCCGGGGTGTGTCCGTCCTGTCCCCTCTCCCCGCCGGGGCCCTCTCGCGCCGTGAGGCACCCTCCGGGGGACCTGGACGGCAGCTTGGGTTCCATTTCGCTCTTTAGGTTCCACAGACACGTGAGGGCGTGGGGTGTTTGTCTCTGTTGGACTTCCTTCACTCTGGGCCATCCACGTCGTAGCAAACGGTAAGCGTCCCCGGGGCTGTGTGACAGTCCCCCGTGTGTGGGCACCACATGTCCACCCAGCTGCCTGGGGGAGGGCATTGCGGGGGCCCCCACGCCCTGGCTGCGGTGACTAACGCTGCGGGGGGGAGGGGCGCGTGCATCTTGGTGCGTTGGTGCCCGGGAGGGCAACGGCGGGGTCCTAAGGCCGCTGCAGCTTGGACGTCCGGGGGACGCTCCGCACCGTGTCCCACGGCGGCCGCGCCGACACTTCCTGTTGTTTGGTTGATCGACGAGGGCCGTCCAACGGGCGGTTTGGAGCGGCAACGTGTCCTGGGTTAAGGGGTCACGGTGAGGGGGCGTCTGAGGGCAGCGCGTGTGGCTTTAAAAGGGAGCCAAGCAAGACCCTTCTGGACGGGGGTGGAGAGAGCGGCCTCCCCGGCGGCGCGGTCCCTGTGAGGCTGTGCGTCCGCATTGCCGTGAATGCAGCACGGAGGGACCGGGCTGGCCCCCGAGCAGCCCCGGTGGCCGTCCCGCGTGACGGTGGGTTAGATGCCCATGGGGTCTGCGTCCTTACCGTTTTGCAGACGGCAGAGCCTCCTGGTAGCATCGAATTTACGCCCCGGCGCCCAGCCCTGGGAGGTGACCTGGTCGCCCCCGGGGAGAGGTGTCCCACGCCGGCCTGTCCCCCCTGAACAAACCCCTGCAACGCAAGGACGTGTCCTTCATGTCACGGATGTCCCTCCGCAAGTGCCCGACCCGGGGCTCCCCGACTGCCGTAGATGTTGGTGCACTTGACTGCGAGGGGCCAAGGGGAAGGAGGGGTGGATTTGTACCCCCGGGGGTTCAGCCTGAGAAGCCACGTTTTGGTAAGGATCTGACAACATCTATGAAAAGGGTTTGGGGACACTGTCACGTGGGCACAAAAGCTGCTGTCCCTAAGGTGCATGTAAAAGAACAGTCATTTGCCACATTGACTCGAGTGACAGGGAGCGAGGGACAACTCGGCAGGGAGGCGCGGTGCAGCGTGGGAAAACGCTAAGTCGGGGCGCACGGGCCGCAGCCCGGGAAGAGCTCTGTGACACAGTTTAATGCACGAGCCAGCTGCTGAGTCGCGTACGTGACACGACCCCACGCCGCACGCCGCGGCCCAGCGCTGTGCAGGGCAGGTGGGCGAGGGCGCTCGGAGACTAGGCCGGCCGTGAGGGACTCTGGCGTGGGACAGGCCTGCATTCGGTCCGGCCGCCCTCGTGTGGACGTCTGCACGAGCAGACAGTGGAGGGAACACAGCGACGTGTTGACGCGACCCTCGGGGGTACGGTTGGCCATGTTAGAAGTTTCTGACGGAGCTTAAGGAACAGCAAACAGAACCCTCCCGGAGCAGAAGAAAGAGGTCCGGGTGGTGAGATGGTCCAGAGAGCAGGCAGGTGGAACCACACACCGCTTTGTCCGGGGACCTCTGCTCCCGTGTACTTCCAGGCAGGGCCACCTCTGGGCCACCGGAGATCAGCCCTGCGCTATGCCAGGTCACAGTTTGTCGTGCCCCGAGTGACATCAGCATACGATCCACTTGCGGGGCGGGGGGCCAGGCTGCCCAACTTCTTATCTGTGAAAGTTCTGGAAGTGCACAGGAACTTTGGTGTCTTGATAAAGACTGCGTCCCCAGCCTTACTCGATTGCAGACGATTTCCCTTCCGGTCCAGGCCCTGTCGCCATGGCTCATGGCCGTGCTCCACCAGTAGGAACCGCTCCCACGGCCCCTGGGGGTACCTGAACCCATAACCGCGTCTTCCCGGAGGGCATGCCACAGGGTGGGGACATGTCTTTGCACCTTTGAATCCGGAGCGCCTAGCACAGGGCTGGGCTCACGGTAGTTGCTGGGTAAGGGCCAGAGGAAGAACATGTGTATCGAGTTGTTGCACTGGATCGATCGACTGCACGGATTTCTAGCTGGCTTTGAGGGGTTCCGGGGAGATATTCCAGAAAAGCAAAACACACACACATACACACACACGCATACACGTACACACGCACACACACACACAC
>PVJL010019975.1:0-12874 GCA_004026885.1 Lyroderma lyra
TTTGTTTTTTCTGTCTGGCTTATTTCACTTAGCATGATGATCTCCAGGTCCATCCATTTTGTTGCTACACCCAGTAGTTTCTAAGCCATACATCACACTCTCATACTACTCATGTCACTGTCTTAGATCTAAAAGATGTCTTCTTCACTATTCCTTCACATGTTAATTCACAAGACCTATTTGAATTTACCTGAACTAATTCCAACACCACTACCTCTCAAACTGCCACAGAGCGTTTTACTACAGGGCTTTTAGAACAGCCCTCATTTCTTCAGCCATGTCTCAGCTGCAGACCATAAGAAGCTTGACCTTTCATCCAGTCTAGACTACAATATGTTGATGATCTGTTACTTTGTAAATTCTCACAAAAGCTATCCAAGGAACACAAGTTTCAGCCTCTCAACTTTACTGCTTGGTTAAAGTACTGGATATTTCCTAAAAAGGCTAAAATATTTCAATCTGAGGTGAAATACCCAGGGCTTTCTATCTCCTCCCAGAAGAGGGCTCTTACATCTGATTGCAAAACACTCATTACCTTCTTAAAGCCTCTAAGAAATAAACAGGAAATACAGGAAAACTACTGCACTGCTAGAACACAGCTTCACTCTAACACTTTTGAAAATTAGAGAAATCGCCAAACAACACAGAGCAAAATAAGAGCTTTTAAGAGCACAAAACTTCTCATTCAAAAGGAGGTAAATTGGAGGAGGGCAAGATAGTGACCAGGGAGGAGGAACCTAGAGACTCTCCAGCAAACACAGTTGAATGGCTGTCCAGGAGCCAAGAAAGAGGACCCTGAGTGACACAACCACAGCTGAGAAGTCCACACATCACAAAAACAAACAAACAAACAAACAAAAAAAACCACACCTGATGGTTGGAGAGAAAGGTGCGAGTGGGAAAGAGGGGAGAAAGCAGAGACGGATTATGACAGGACCCCATCTCTGCTGATACCCAATAACAACACAGTGCACAGGAGGGTGCAGTCCAAAAGTTGACAAGAGTGAAAGCCAGTCATAGTGGCAGAATGGTGGCTGACCGTGGGGGAGCCGTGCCTTAGAGCAACATGTTGAGAACAGAGCTTGGGTGCCAGCCTCTGAAGTTCTTGAGTAACGAGAGAACTGAGCAAGAACGCTGAACAGTCACAGGCCAAGGTGGAGCCTCAGAGAAATCACCTCAGCTCCTACCACCCTCGTAGCCTACAGCACACACATGTATCACTCTTATACATGACCATTGTTCCTGGTCTACAGCAGAGGCAAGTGGCTGTTTTTGCATGACCTGTGACATCAGGCCCATGGCTTTGGAATTGTGGTTTGTGCACACTGGCGCCCACATGCGGTGAGAGCCTGCAGACTCTGTTCTGAACAGCTGGTTGCTGCAGCAGGCCAGGGAAGAAAGGCAGATTTGATAGCATTTGACCCAACCAGCAAAAGCAGCCTTGGCCTGCATTTCCCAGCTTCCCCAGCATAGGGTGGAAGGTGGAGATGCCCCTGTGCACTTTTTCTTGGCCTCTTTCCTCTCCTACAGCCACCCCAACAAACTGCAGGAAGCAGAGGGACTTCGGATAGATGTGCACAGTATCAAAACTCAGCTGGGGACCAGAGATAAGACCTAAACAACTCTTCTCTCTACCAAAACTTTGTCCCCTGTGCCACCTATTTAGTGTCTGCCCTATAGCAAGACACCACAAAAATACTAATCAGGGCTCCTGGGCTCTGCCGTACATAATGCCCTCATGCCGAAGAGGAAGAACCCAGCAAACATGAATTTCTTAAAAACTAAAACTGCTCAGAAAGAACATGAGATTTATCCAAAAGACAATTCCTTAGACCTAGAAGTTTCTGAACTAAGCGACAGAGAATTTAAAGTAGCTGTTCTAAAGGCTCTGAGAGAAATGGAAATATAGTGTCAGGACACCATAACTGAGATGAATGACCTAAGAAAGGAAATTAATGAACAAAAGGAACACTTTAACAAACAAATTGAAAACATAAGGAAATTCGAGAGATAAACAATGCAATAAAATAAGTGAGAAATTAAATAAATGCCATAGGAACCAGGGCCAATCAGATGGAGGAAAGAATTAGTAATATCAATGATCAGAATATGGAAACATCTAAAAAGAGGAAGAAAGGAAATATCAAAGCAAAAGGATTGAAATAACTTTGTAAGAACTCACTCCACCAGACAAAACAACATCAGGATAATAGGACTAGAAGAAGAAGCAGAGCACTCTACAAAGAAGATACTCAAACAAATACTAAATGTGAACTTTCCAAACCTATGGAAATATCTGGAACCCCTAGTTCAAGAAGAAAACAAGTCCTCTAGTTACCTGGACCATAGCAGATCTTCTTCAAGACATGTGGTACTAAACATGTCAAAAATTAAAAACAAAGAGACAATGATGAAAGCAGACAGAAAAAAAAAAGAGCTATAACCTTTAAAGAAAAACCCATCAGGCTGGCATCAGACTTCTCAGCAGAAACTCTACAAGCCAGGAGTGGGTGGAATCAAATATTCCAAACTTTAAAGGACAGAAATTTGCAGTCAAGAATAACTTATCCAGCAGAATTACCTTTCAGATATTAAGGTGGAATAAAGACCTCAGACACAAAGAAGTTGAGGGAAGTGGCCAGCACAATGCCAGCACTTCAAGAAATACTGAAGAAGTTTGTGTGACATGAAAAAATAAAACAGGACAAATGGAATAGAGCTGGGGCAACAAGAAATAAACAAAAATAAAACAATAATAAAATGACTGCAAGAAATCCTCACATATCGATCATCACACTACATGTTAATGATCTGAACTCACCAATAAAATGACACAGAGTAGCAGACTGGATTATTAAAATAAACCCATCAATATATTGTCTCCAAGAGACACACCTCAGCCATTAGGGGAAACACAGACTCAGAGTTAAAAGATGAGAAATAATACTCCAAGCAAATGGTAACCAGAGAAAAGCAGGAGTTGCCTTATTAATATCTGATGAAATAAACTTCAGTTTGAAAAAGATAGCAAGAGACAATTGTCATTATGGACATTACATAATGATAAAAGGTACAATACAGCAAGGAGATTTGACACTAATAAATATATATGCACCCAATCAGGAAGCACCAAAATATACAAAGCAACTACTAACAGATCGGAAAGTAGAAACTGACAAAAGCACAATCATTGTGGGAGACTTAATCACCCCCACACAGACATGAACAGATCATCGAAACAGAAAATAAATAAGAAAATATCAGTTCTAAATGACACATTACAGCAATTGGACATAGTTGACATTTACAGAACACTTAATCCAGCAAAAAAAGACTATAACTTTTTTTCTAGTGCACATGGAACATTTTCAAGAATAGACCACATGCTGGGACATAAAAATAGCCTGAGCAAATTCCAGAAGATTGAAATCATACCAATTGTATTCTCAGACCAAAACGATTTAAAATTGGAGGTCAACTGTAAAATAAAAGCAGAAAAAAACACATATACATAAAGATTAAACAACATGTTATTTTAAAAAATGACTGGATAAAGGAACAAATAAAATAAGAGATTAAAACAATACAGAAACTAAGGACAATAAAAATATAATATATCAGAATTATTGGGACACAGCAAAATGAGTAATACATGGGAAATTTATATCATTACAGGCATATCTTAAAAAAAAACAAACA
Organism: Lyroderma lyra; assembly: GCA_004026885.1. NCBI lineage: Eukaryota > Metazoa > Chordata > Mammalia > Chiroptera > Megadermatidae > Lyroderma > Lyroderma lyra. The sequence continues at coordinate 3,700 of PVJL010019975.1, forward strand.
AGAAAAATCACAAATGAACACCATTCCATCTAAAAGAACTAGAAAAAGAAGAGCAGACGAAATCCAAAGTCACCAGAAGGAAAGAAATAATAACAATTAAAGCAGAGCTAAACCAATAAGAAAACAGAAAAACAATAGAAAAAATTCATAGTACAAAGAACTGGTTCTTTGAGAAAGTCAGCAAAATTGATAAACCCCTAGATAGATTAATCAAAGAATGAAAGAATAAAAACACACATATCCACAATTAGAAATGAAAGGGAAGAAATTACACTGATACCACAGAAATACAAAGGATTATAAGGAAATATTATGAAGGGCTTAATGCCACTTAAACAACATAGAAGAAATGGACAAGGTTCTAGAAACTTACAGGCTACCTGGACTGAACCAAGAAGAACTAGATAATCTAAATAGACCAATCAATAGCAGATTGAAATGACTATTCATAATCTCCCTAAAGGCAAAAGCTTTGGACCAGATGGTCTCACCAATGAATTCTACCATGCATTAAAAGAAGAATTAATGCCTATCCTTCTCAGACTCTTCCAATAAATTGAAGTGGAAGAAATACTTCCTAACTCATTCTATGAGGTCAACATTACTCTAATACAAAAGCCTGGCAAAGACAACACAAAAAAACAAACTATAGACCAATATCTCTGATGAACACAGATGCAAAAATTTTAGACAAATTATTAGCTAATAGAATACAACAATGCACCAAAAAGATTATACATCATGAGCAAGTAGGGTTCATCCTGGGAGCACAGGAATGGTTCAACATACAAAATTCAATCAATGCTATACACCATATAAACAAAATAAAAGATAAAGATCATATGGTCATATCAACTGATGCAGAAAAAGCTTTCAACAAGACATAACATCTATTTATAATCAAAACACTAAATAAAATAGGTATAGACTGCAAGTATCTCAACATAATGTAGGCCATATGTGACAAACCCTCAGATAACATCATACTGAACGGGGAAAAGTGGAAGACTATACCCCTAAAATCAGGAACAAGACAGGGATACCCCTATCACACTGCTATTCAATATAGTACTGGAAGTTCTATCCACAGCAATCGGGCAAGGGAAAGAAAAATAACGTATTCAAATTGGGAAAGAAGAGGTCAAATCATCACTATTTGCAGATTACATGATTCTTTATATAAAAAATTCCAAGGATTTTACCAGAAAACCATTAGAAACAATAAATCAATACAGTAAAGTCTCAGGATAAAAAATCAATGTACAAATATCAAAATCATTCTTATATACAAACAACGAATCCTCAGAAAAAGAAATGAGGGAGTCCGTTTATTTTGCTATCACAACAGAAGGATTGAAATTCTTTTTGGGAATTAACTTAACAAAGAATGTGACAGCATAAGTCTAACAATAAAAATGAATTAAAAAAAAAGAATGTGACAGCATTATACATGGAAAACTAAAAGACACTTTTGAAAGAAATTGAAGCAGACACTAGGAAAGGGAAAAACACTCTCTGTTTATGGATAGGAAGACTCAACATTGTTAAAATGGCCATTTTGCCCAAGCAATGTACAGATTTACTGTAATATCTATCAAAATCCTACAATTATACTTTTGTAAAATAGATAAAAGTATTATCAGATTTATATGGAAGTATAAAAGATCTCAAATTCCTTAAGCAATACTACATAAAAAGAATAAGGTTGTTGGTGTTACACTCTCTGATTTCAATTTGTATTAAAAAGCAGTAGTAGTCAAAACAACTAGGTATTAGCAGAAAAACAGAAACACAGACCAATGGAACAGAATTGAAAACTCATAAATAAATCTGCACATTTATGGACAAATAATTTTTTATAAAGGAGCAATAAATATGCAATGGGGAAAAGACAGCCTCTTCACTAGATGGTACTGGGAAAGCTGAAAAAACATATGCAAAATAATAAACCTGACCTGTAAACTCTCTCTATATATAAAAATTTAGTCAAAATGGATTAAAGACCTTCATATAAGACCTGATACAATAAGCTGTATAAAAGAAAACATAGGTACTAAACTTATAGAACTGGGGCTCAAGGAAGACTTTATGAACCTGACATCAAAGGCAAGGGAAGTAAAAGCAAAAGTAAATTAATGGAATGATATCATACTAAAAATCTTCTGTACAGCAGAAGTAATCAACAAAGCAAAGGGATATTCAATTGAATGGGAAAAAGTATTTGCAAGCACCACATCAGATAATGGTCTAATATCTAAAATATATAAAGACCAAATACAACTTAACAACAAATAACCAAACAACACAATTAAAAAGTGGGCAGAAAAACTAAACAGAAACTTCTCCCATGAAGAAATACAAATGGCCAAGAGACATATGAAAAAAATGCTCATCCTCATTAGCTATCAGGGAAATGCAAATCAAAACCACAATGAGATACCACCTCAGACCTGATTGAATGGATGTAATCAACAAGACAAGGAATAGCAAATGCTAGAGAAGATGAGGAGAAAAAGGAACATTTACACACTGCTTGTTGGATTGCAAATTGGTACAACCACAGTGGAAGACAGTATGGATTTTCCTCAGAAAATTGGGAATGGAGATACCATATCACCCATCAATCCACCTTCTGGGGATCTACCCCAAAACCTTGAAAACCTTAGTCCGCACACTCACATACCTTAATGTTCATTGCAGCGCTGTTCACAGTGGCCAAAACATGGAAACAACAAAAGTGCCCTCCAACAGATGACTGGGAAAAAAGCTGTGGTACATATACACAATAGAATATTACTCAGCTATAAGAAAAGATGAAATACTTCCATTTACAACAAGATGGATGGACCTTGAGATCATCATGCTTAGCAAAATAAGCCAGACAGAAAAAAAAAACCTGTATAACTTCACTCATATGTGAAACATAAAATTGAAAGTAACAAAGAAAAAAAGATGAACAAAGAAACAAATAACCTATGTACACAATCAATAGTTTAATATTTATTTGGGGACAAGTGGAAGAGGAGATATGGTGAGCTAAATATATTCTGATGAAAAGAGAACTCACAGTAGGTGGGAAACTTATTATAAAACAAGTTGACAATGCACTGTAGAATTGTACACCCTGAACCTATTTAATACTTGTTAACAAATATCACACTAATAAGTTGAACAATAAAAAACCAAGGGAAATTCCACAATAACAGAGAACATAATAAGAGCTTTTAAGAACAAAAAATAGCTCATTAAAATTTTTTTAACTTTAGCATGGATGTCAGTCATATCAGATTTGACTGCAATTTTTAAAATTATTTAGAATTTTAAATTAATTTTGATCGTGGAGTATTAAGTACATACATTTCAAAACTTTCTGTTATTTTTATTACATGATATGTAGGTGAAAATTGCTTTAATAAAAAGAATTATCTTGTAAATATATAATGGTATCATTTTTCTTCCAATTTTGTGCACCTAACCCCATGCTTTATTCTACTTCTCTGTTTTCTATAATGCAGATTTGCATAACACAGCATTTTTAGGACCCCAAATGCTGTGTTATATGGAGGTTACTTGTATTTTCTTATCTTGGGTTCACTGAATATTTCTGCATCTGGATCTCAAATTTTAGCATTTTAGCTCATCCTATTAGGCAACAAAGAGGCCTTTTACTGAACATTAGACCCTTCCCCTAAACTCAATTCTTTCTTTCAGCAGCTTCAACTGTCTCTTATCTCTGGTCTAGCTGTCGCCCTGTTGGATATTAATTTCCCTTTCAAACTTGACACTGACAAAAGGAATTGTAAGGTTATAGGGTTGCTGGGTCAGAGAGTTGGAACCTCCATATAAATATGCTGATGCATATTTATCCAGCTAGACTCCACTGTGTATGGCTGGCCTGCATGCCTGAGGGCCCTTGATGCATTGACTTTTTAAATAAAGAGCAAACTTACTTTTGGCCAATACATCACTAGATATTCTCCCCACAATTTGTTGGACCTTCTCACCCACAAGACTCTACAATCCCTGTCCTCAGTCAGAACCCAACAATTACACCTTCTCTTTATTGAATCACCTCACATTAGACTATAAAACTGCCTTTCCCTCAACCCAGTCTCCTTTACCTGTCCCAGATCAATCTCTGATCAATTCCTGTACTGATATCTTAGAGTTCAAAGGACCCCATTTCCCTAACATCACCTACCAACCCCTTTCCACTGCAATACACACTGGGTTCATAGATAGTAGATATTTTTAACTTGAAGGAAAAAGACACACAGAGTATTCTGTTGTCTCCTCTCATCATGTTGTCTCCTCTCACTCACTCCCACTTAACATGATGTCTCAAAATGCTGAACTCATTGTCTTAACAAGAGTCTTCACTTTGGTAACTAATCTTGAAGTAAATATATACACTGCTTGAAATATACCTTTCACAAAGTACATACCGATGCCTCTATATGGCTAGAATGGGGATTCCTCTTTACTAGAGGATCCCCCATAACTAATGGATCTCTAATTCACTGATTATTATTGGTGGCCCAGAGGCCCAAGACAGCAGCTATTATATACTGCTGTGGACACTAGACAGAAGAGAACACTTTTAATCAGGGCAATAATTTTGTAAACAGGGAAGGCAGAGCTGTAGCATTTCACCTGGCCCCAGCCTGCCAGCTGCTTTTGCTCTCTCCCCTGAAGGTAACTTATGCTTCAGAGGAGCTACCCATATCTCTTAACATTGGGAATTAAATCTGAAGTCCTCTGGTTGCTTCTAAAAATGATGATATGTCTTGCCTAAGGCTGAACTGTGTTCCATCCTCCAATTCACCAACAACTTCTTTCATGTAGGCCATAAGACTTTAACACAGCTGCTAAAACCCCTTATTTTTTGCCCCAATTTCTCCTCAAACCTATAAAAATATTACTTATGACTGTCACATTTGCTACTCTGTCTATCCCCATAGAAAGATATGTCTACCTACCTTCCCCACACACAAAGCTAGGGGATGTGTACCCAGTCAGCATTGGCAAGTTGATTTTACTCACGTACCCCCAAATAAAAAAATATTAAATATTTGCTTACTCTTCTAGATACCTTCAGAGTGTGTGTAGAAGAATTTTCTACTACTTCAGAAAATTCCTCCACAGTAGTTGAGGCTTAAATCCAAGACATTATCTCTAAATTTGGAGTGCCAATTTTCTTATAATCAGACAATAAATATACTTCTGTTTCTAAGGTAACTCAACAAGTAATATGTTCCTTAGGTTTGAAAATGAGCTTCCACATATTCTATTGACCCAAATCTTCTAACAAATACAAAAGATAAATTCTATTCTGATAACCTACCTTAACCAACTTCCATTGGAATTTAAGAAACTTAGGACATCCTTTTCACTGATATTTTTTATGCTTATCAAGGCTACATATAGGGCACCTATCTTCTTAATTCCCTTTGTACTCATCAACTAAAGTAGAAAATTAGTTTCTCTTAGATGGCTTCTAATTTTCCAGAAGCCCCTTGAACAACTATCTTCCTAATCTCAATTACACTCATCAGCTATTATGAAAATTTGCATAGAAGATCTTTCCCCAGCCTTGCAATACAATTGGCCCTCTCCTGTTTATTCAGCCAGGGTGCAAGGTGCTTTTAAAGAACCATCATCTTTCAAAAACTTCTCAGGCACTACAACCCAAAAGACAAGGACGCTATATCTTCCACCTAACAGCAAACTAGAGGGAATACAAATACAACCAATTTGATTCACTTATCAAATTGGACATAATATAATCTAGTGTCTTTAAAACCTTGTTTTATGCTCTCACTCAAATACAGGTTTTTGAACCCTCTGATTTTCATTTGACCTGCATCCCAGAAGAGGATACACCCAACTTGATAAAAACACCAGATGAGTAACTGCCCACTTTCATGCCCCAACTGCTCTATCTTCCCTTCTAATATGCCTTCCCCTATGCCAGTCTCAGACACCCCTCTACAGACTCAAATACTGGCACCCTAAGTAACTTCCCCACCATCTCTATAGCAAGCCACTTATCACTATCTGTGGGATGGTTACATTTAGGGTGATCTTGACTCCCTCTAGAACAAGATTATAGAGTGCTTTGTCCAGGAAACTGACCCGTCCACTTGGCTATTGTAACTACCCTCTTGGACTTAGGTACTCTTTTGTACCGGCTTGGGTATCTTATTTATTAAAAAGGCCATTCCATTTGCAATCTATGAATTAGTCAGTTCAACAGCAACTGTTCTCCATTTCAATTCTATCTGCTGGTATTTTTTCTATTCCCAAAGCGGGGGATATACAAGCAGGAATGGGACAATGTTTTCACCAATTTTGCCCAATGTACCCTTTATACTGTGATTCAGAATGCACTAGAAAAGCAAACCCTGCAGAGAAATAAACCCTATGTTATAAGCATCACAATAACTCCTTTTACTTGACACCAACTTTGGTCTCCCTTGGGAGTTTTCACATTCAAATTGTTGACAACAACACCCAATATTTTTCTTTATGCATCATAGCAGTTCTTCTGGGGCAACTTAAATTGGTAGGCTGAATGCAAGTCTCTGTAAACTGAGTTGTCTTATTCCCCCATCTATCTTTATTAATATGTCAGCTGGAATAACACACCGACAGCCAATGGTAAATAAAAATATTTCTCCTACATTGTTTTCTGAGTACTGTAGTAGCCCTTTCTCCTCTAAATTTGATTCTCCAAACCTCTAATTATTGTCAAGAAAGGCCCCACAAATAATTAAATTATTTTCTTTCCCAATTGGGATGAAATTGTAAAACCCTCCTGTGAGATGAGAACACAGCCTTCCACATCAATCTTCATCAAGGATTGCTCTTCACTGAATTTGTCAATCACACCTTCCACTATCCTCTTACAGGCTCTCTCACTGCTGCCACTTTCGCAGCTCAAGAAATTTAATTTCTTGGTACAATGTTTAAGAGGAGAGCAGAAAGACATGCTACTAAGGAGACTAGTGCCTTTCTTTTAGTCCATATAACAGTTGGGGAAAGAATTCATCTTCTTAATAGGCCTCTTCTTGATTTGTGAAACAAAAACTTATTTACTTTTTTCCACAGGACAGAGGGGGATCTGCTTTCTTTTATATATTGCTCTTGATGTCTCTGTGGCCTAGGACAAGAGCTTGTTCCATTTTTCTTTCTGAGCTACTGGACACTTTGACAAAAAGACAGAACCCCTTTTACCAGTACCCATCCTTGTTGGGGGACTAATTGAGATGGCTGGGGTGGGTACTAAGAGTACCTCCTTGAAACACCAACACCAACTGTTTGGAGTCACCACAGATATCTTAACAGAGGCAGAGGCTTTTACCAGGACTGGATTCAGGTAGACTGCATTTTCCTGCAAGCTATAGCCTTCTTTTCAGGAAAAAAGCATGAGATTCTTGAAGAAGCACCAGCCTTGCAATCTGGGAACTGAGAACAACACACTGATGTCCAGCCTAAAGCTCAATGGTCTGCCATAGGAACTGTGCCCACAACCAATCTAGGGGCAAGGTTGTCATTGCCAAGGTTTCCAGGCACAGCAGGTTTTGGCGGTGGTATGCCCAGTTGAAAAAGTGTATGCAGAGTCAACATAGGGGGACTATAAACATGCCAGCAATTAAACAAGCTACTTTGTTGTGCACTTGGGACTATATATATATATATATATATATATATATATATATATATATATATATATATATATCTGCCCTACAACAAGACACCACAAAAGCAATAAGCTGGGCACTGAACATAAAGCCCTCATGTCAAAGAGGAAGAACACAGCGGACAGGAGGAATTCCTTAAAAACTAAAACTCCTCAGAAAGAACATGAAATTTATCCCAAAGACAGCTTTTTACAACTGGAAGTGTCAGATTTAAGCGACAGAGATTTAAAGCACCCATTCTAAACGTTGTGAGAGAAATGAAAACCTATTGGGAGAACACCATAGCTGAGATAAATAATATAAAAAAGGATATAAATGACATAAAAAAGGAACTCGGTGAAAAAAAAGAACAATTTAACAAAGAAATCCAAAACATAAGAAAGATTGAGACAGAAATACGAGAAATAAATAATACAATAAAGGAAGTGAGAAATGAAATAACTGCCATAGGAAACAGGACCAACCAGATGGAGGAAAGAATTAGTGATATTGAAGGTCAGAACATGGAAACAGCTCAGAAAGACGAAGAGAGGGAATATAGAACCAAAAGGTTTGAAAGAACTCTGCAAGAAATATCCGACTCCATGTGACAAAACAACATCAGGATAATAGAAATAGAAGAGGGGACATAGCAATCTGCAGAGAGCATACTGAAACAAATCATAGATGAGAACTTTCCAAACCTATGGAAAAAACAGGTCCCACAGATACCTGGACCCCAACAGATCTTCTACAAGACACATGGTACAAAAGATGTCCAAAACTAAAGACAAGGAGACAATTCTCAAGGCAGCCAGGGAAAAAAGAACTATAACATTGAAAGGAAAACCCATCAGGCTGGCATCAGATTTCTCAGCAGAAACTCTACAAGCCAGGAGAGAGTGGAACCCAATATTCAAAAATTTAAAAGAGAGAAACTTCCAGCCAAGAATAAATTATCCAGCAAAATTATCTTTCAGATATGAAGGTGGAATAAAGACCTTCTCAGACAAAAAAAAAGCTGAGGGAATTTGCCAGCACGAGGCCAGCACTCCCAGAAATACTGAAGGAGGCTCTTCAGCCTGAAATGAAACATCAGGAAAAATGGAACAAAGTTGGGGCACCAAGAAAGAAACAAAAACAAACAAACAAACAAACAAGCAAATACAAAGAAAGAAATAAGTAATGGCCACAGGAAATCCTCACATATCGATCATCACTCTAACTGTGAATGGACTGAACTCACCAATACAAAGACAAAGAGTATGGGACTGGATTAAAAAACAGAATGCGGGAGAGAAGACAAGATGGCGACTGGAGAGGAGGTTCCTAAAGCCTCTCCCAGAAAACACAATTGAACGGCCGACCAGGAGCCAAGAAAGCGGACCCTGAGTGACAAACCGGCTGCTGAGAAATCCACAAATCGCAAGTAAACCTGAAGGCCGGCGAGAAAGGGGCGAGTCGGGGAGAGGGAAGGGAGCAGAGACGGACCA
>PVJL010019976.1:0-12873 GCA_004026885.1 Lyroderma lyra
AAAAAAAAAAAAAAAAAAAAAAGAAAGAAAAACACATCACAGAAGGAGTCAAGAGAACTTGTCAATTGAACATAAAGGATAAGTTAAGAAAAAGGGAAAGTCAAAGGAAGCTCCCAAGATTTTAAGTCAAGTTGACAATAGGCATTCTATATTTAAGTGTTAGAAATAGGAGGGAAAGGCAAATCTGCAAATGCATATATAATTTGGGATTCTATTCTTATTATTATAATTTGGAAAAATAGATACAAGTTAGTAATAGTATTTTTGTAGTTTAACTTTTGAAAATCCTTTTGTGCCAGAGCACCTCAATCTGAATAAAGTTTTGAACAGCTTTCTGATAAATGTGAGTGTAAGCAGCTTATTTTGAAAAAATTAGATTTTGATTTGGAGGGAGGGAGAAGGGGAGGATTAAGACAGGATTTCTCTGTGACTATTCTTTCTGTCTTCTTTGCAGGACCCAGTGGGAGGCAATTCAGTTTTAGCTTGGTATAATTGTTCTTAGTGCTTTCTATGGAAGTAAAAAATGAACCTACATGAGGTAAAAGTACAACAATGGCAGGCCTCTAGCTAGAATATGATTCAGAATGATTTTCAACCAGGAGCTAGTATCTTTAGTTACCTCAATAAACTGTCTTGAGAATCTTAAAAATTATTCATATTTAATCCTTGGATTAAAAAATAACTCATTTCTTACAGAACACAAGATTGTAACAGATGCTCTATAATATAAAGAAAGGAACAATGATAAGGTACTACAACTTCTAAAAACTTGAATTAAGCTTCTACTATGTTACTAACTTACAAAATGATGCCCAAGCCATATTTTCTATTTTGTTCAAATTCAATTTTTTAATAACTTTCTAAGCAGTATATTTTCCTGGAGGCAATTTGTCTGAGGAAAGGAAGTGAAACAGATGGACTAATGGAGAAAATGGCAGGCAGGTAATCGTAATTACCTGAAAGCGCACCCTTGTGCATTACACATGCACTTATTTTTAAAAGGAAATTTCTAAGACAAAATAGGGCCATTTATGACAACATGGATGGACCTTGAGACCATCATGCAAAGTGAAATAAGCCAGACAGAAAAAACCAAGAACCATATAACTTCATTCATTTGTGGAACACAAAGCTAAAAGCAACAAAGAAACAAAAACTGGTGGACACAATCAATAGTGCTTAGTAGTTATCTGAGGATATGGTGGAGAGAGGTGGGAGAAAAGGGAAGTCAACTATATGGTGATGAAAGAGAACTAACTCTGGGTGATGAACACATAACACAGCATATAGATGACATATTGTAGAATTGCACACCTGGAACCTATGTTATCTTTACTAATCAATGTCACCCCAATAAACCTAACAATATAAAGAAAAAAAAAGGACATTTTTAAAATCACAAGGGGAATCATTACTACAGGAACAAATTCAGAAATACAAATGTTTTATCTAAAAAAATATTTCTGCATTTTGAAACTTTCTAATTTTTTGTTTATAATTTTCACTTTGTTCAACATTCTTCTGTGTTTAACTAAGATAAAATTAACAAGTGTGGCCAGGGAGTATGGTCTTTTATTTCTCTAAAGCAGTGTACCAGACAAGTGAAACAGACTTGAATGCATTATCCTCCCTGGTCCCAGAATAATCTCGAACACCTCAACGTATGAATTATTGAGAAATATTGTCCTCCTGTGTTCAGAGACTACTGGGGTGGAGGTGGGTGGGAATGATTGTATGGGCATCCAGTAGTCCCTGGTGCTGTAGTGTGTCCATAGCGCTAAAAAGAAAGAGAAATGGTAGTACAACAGCCCATGTGACCAAAACTGCAACTGATGCCCATTTATCAGTGCCAGTAGCCAGGGAGTGTGAGATTCACTTTTTAAAAATTTCCTCTTGGGTTCTGCTTCTTTCTTTATGGTCTTTCGAAAATTGGTTTCTTCCATTATCTTTCTAGTATGTTTACCTCTCCCTGTGTTTAATACATAACATTGTAATACTATGTATCATTGGGTCATTATAAAAATTCATTTGACTATATTTACATATAATGTAAATATGTACATGTAAACATATTATAGATATACAGAGTCCAGCAGAAGTAATACCCTTTTTTATGAGCTGGTAACCTATACCAAATCTTTTATTATAAAATCATAAGTGTGTAATTCTGTAACATAACAAATATCACACTACTTTTAAAAGGGCGTTACTTCTGCCAGACCCTGTATAACTGGTCCAGTGCTTCTGATCCCATACCTGCACTACCATCTTTCCCTTCTTGGTAGTTATGATTACACAGAAGAACTTTAACAAGGTCAAATTAACTCACACCAGTGTGCTAGTTTTCACTCTATTAATTCCTAACATGTAGGCATTTCTTTTTAAGGATCATGCTATTTAACAACTCTGACAGAACAAGAACCTAATCTTGCGTAGGATGTGTACGAAACCATATGAACCCATATTCTTCCCATCGCCCAAGCAGGTTTTTGCTTTCAATGGTTATTAACCAAAGAAAATTAGAGCTCTGTTTTCTTTTATTATTATTATTATTATTATTATTATTAACTCTAAATGAATTTTAAATTTTCTGACTAGAAATGAGATTTAAACAAATAATAGTTTGTGTCTGAATTGGCCATGATTAACTTTCTCTATGAAAGATTAATTTTTTGTGTGAGATATGGTAATAGAATATGTGTGGTGTTCTAGATAGGACTAATTTTAATCTTTATGGAAAATTGTAATCATATTAACATAACTACTAAGTCAAAAAGTTTGGCATTAAATATGTAGATATTTACCTGCTTCTGTAACTAGCTCTCTTAGACTGTAAGTCAGTTAACTTACCTCACTGCCCCTAACAACCTAAAGGTATTCTTATCACAGTGGAAAGGTATGACAGGGCTTTATCAATATAAGGTATTACTGTATCTGTTACTATATAATTATTATTTACTATTATTACTACCACCTTCACTAAAAATAATGTGTAACCTCAACCTGCCTGTACTAAACGATTGTAGCATATCCATTTGCCCTCAAGAGCAAGAAGTTCTTGTGAAGAAAATTCTCATGTACTACATTTTTGTTTCTTTGTTAATTATTAAATTTATTTTTTTAATTACAGTTGACTTGCAATATAATTTTATATTAGTTTCAGGTATACAGCATAGTGGTTATATTTTTCTCATTTGCAACTTTTAATTCTATCAAATAGATTGATATTTTCTTTACTAATAGATTCTAAATTAAGTTTCAAATAAAAAATATTTGTTTCTCACTTTCAAGAAATAGCTTTGACCTTTCAGACCACTTATTAGCTGAACAAGCTATAATATTGGGAATAGAAAATACTTTGAATATTTTTACTAGATTCTGACTTGACTTGTGATCGTTAGCAAATCATTGAGTTCTAGGAGCTAAATTTTCTCTAGCTTACAGCAGGGGTCCCAAACTCCTGGGCCATGGACAGTTAATGATCTGTGGCCTGTTAGGATCTGGGCCATGCAACAGAACTTGAGTGGCAGGCAAGTGAACAAAGCTTCATCTGTATTTATACTCACTCCCCATCACTTGCACTACCTCTTGAGCTCCACCTCCTGGCAGTTTAGTTGTGGCATTAGATTCTCATAAATATGTGAACTCTACTGTGCATGTGAGGGATCCAGGTTGAAGCCTTATGAAAATCGAATGCCTGATGATCTGAGGTGGAGCTGAGGCAGTGATGTTTGTGCTGGGCAGCGGCTACAAATACTGATTAACAATAACAAAGAGGGTTGACTGCACAGAGACCATAATAAATCAATTGCTTCCAGAGTCACACCAAAATCCTATCAGTGAGTGGGAAATGGCAATTAAGCTGCAGCTGGTGGCAGGTTTTATAGTGGCAAGTGAGTTTGGTGTACTACAATTGTACAGCAGCATCTGGTGGCAGACTTTAAGTCAGAATCCAACATTTATTTTAGTCCATGCATGGCTCACCCATTATTTTATTTACCACTTCGGTCTGTACTTCTTTCTTGCACTGCATGCTTGTGTGAGATGGTACTGTCTAGTTGCAGGAAAACAAGCTCAGGGTTCCCATTGATTCTGCATCACCGTGAGTTGTAAATTATTTCATTATATATTACAATGTAATAATAATAGAAATAAAGTATACAATAAATGTAATACACTTGAATCATCCAGAAACCATACCCAACACCTCACCCACCCTGGTCTGTGGAAATATTGTCTTCCACGAAACCAGTCTTTGGTACCAAAAAGGTTGGGGATTGCTGGCTTACATGATGGTGGGGGAAATTACAGTTCTGAGTAATTAGAATAGTTGTAACTGTACTCCCCATAGAAAGTTTATATATTCAGTACTTAATTTAATAATAGTACTCTTAAAATGTTTTTACAGAAATAAAATTGAGACAGGGAGGCATGGATATTAATATATGGGCTGTAGGAAAGTATCCGGCCATGTAATATGAAAAATAGAGGCACTTATGGCTGGATTTTTTTCTGGACAAACCACACACACACACACACACACACCATGTGTTGGGAAGGCATAAAGAGAAAAATCATAAAATCAAGTAGCTTAAATTATTCAAATAAAAAATTTTTAGGCAATGTTGGCATGCTCTAACCCCTAAAAACATTTTACAAATAAAAGAAAAAACAAGAAAGAATGAATACTAAGGATTCTGGGGGAGCTTCTTTGTCATGTAATCATGACCACTTCAATGCAGCTGAAGTTTTTTATTTTTTTTAATTTTTAATTTTTTAAATTTCTTTTTTCTTTATATGGGTAGTTCCCTGGCTGGAAATCGAACCCAGGCCACAGCATTGACAGTGCCGAAGCCTAGCCACTACACCACCAGTGACCTCCTGAAGTTTTTTATTACAGAAATACATGTGATATACTTTTCAGAATTATTAATATAAAATGTCATATCACTATTCTATTTTGTGCAGGAAATAAGATTTCATTTTTGGACCCACTTTTAATTATTTATTCTTTTTTGTCTTTAGGAGTTGTACAGATGTCCTGTGCTGCATAATCTTCATACTGTTCATTATTGGCTACATTCTTTTAGGACTTATAGGTGAGTAAATACAGATATAAAAATTATTTAACATTTGCTAATGAAATAACTAAGTCAATGTCACATTTTTAACTTTAATTATTTTCTTCACAAAATCTTCTTATATTGATAACTGTCTTTTTTGGAAGTAATTTGGCTCACCAGGACTAACTGGGTAAGCAGATGTAATAAAAAATATATGTTAAGTAGTTTATTCCAAGGGAAACCCAACTTACTTAAATAAATAAAATTATAGAGCAGGAAGAACAAAGCTTATGATTTTTTAGAATCATTTTTACCTTTGAAATTCTATTAAGCAGCTAATTGTGTTGATGTTACTATTTACTAATAAGAACTAGGGCCTAAATAAATTTAACTAATATATAAACTTTTCTTTTTATAACAAAATTGAAAAGAAGGAACAATTATTAAGAATTTTACCAAATATTTTTTTGACATATAAGAAGTCCTATTGTCTCTGCCTACCAGAAAGAGTTATTCTGTTGTTTATTGTTAAGTTAAAGGTTTTTCTATGAAAGTAAAAATAAAGAGGAAAAATATAAGAAATTCTTTATTTAGATTTTTTAAAAACTACCAAAGGAACTGTTGTGAATATTTTCTTTAAAAAGATTTTGCAATTGATATGAACTTATCACAATTTTTCTTCAAGACTTCAGTCCTGCCCTTTAGAAGTTGAGCTAGAAAACTTTAATATATTATTATTAAACTTATTAAGGTACGAGCTATAAAATTTAGATAATAGCTTCTAGTACTAATAACGAATGCCTGAACTTCATGTAGATAGAATGTATTAGTGGAAAGAAGCTGTGCCTACCTAGGGAATAATGGAAAATACTTTTCTCTGTTATTCAGTTTTATGTTCCAATTAGAGAAATTCTTTGAGAACAGGAATTAAAATTAATTTTCAGAAGATCACCTCAATAATGCAAAAACTATTCAGAATTGGAGAATTCAAGAAAGCAAGGCAGGAAGATAAGAAGGGAAAGAAGAAAAAAGAAGCAAATATCACAAAACAAATATACTCTAAGGCCTTTAAAAGATTTTTTGGTGTTCTTTAAAGTATTTTAAATTCTAAACATTGATGTATTTGTAGCACAATACACAATCTGTAAATTAAATATTATAATAAAATGAATTTTCTTATTATACAACTAATGGAATTTTAGCTCTCTAAATTTGGGATACATCTCTCTTGTGTATGTAATTTTTCTTTGTTTTTACTTTTTGTCATAGAATTGATAATTGTTGCATAAGAGAAAGAGGATTTGGAGTCAAGCAGATCTAGGATTTCCTAATGTTATTTGGTAGATTGAGCTAGTTTTTTAACCTTAGTTTTATTATCTATAAAATATGGAAACACTACCTACTTTGCAGGGCTATTGTGAGAAGTAAATGAAATACTACACCAATAATGCTACATAATAGACTAGACAATAGTTCATTTGCTACTGTAATCTATTCATTCTGAATTTTAATAAATTGCTTTTAAATGTAATTTATTATTTTATTTCTAGGGCATCCTATAATTTTGGTTATTATAGTTTGAATACATGCAGGAACTTCATAAGGATCTCATACTGTGCCCAGAATCTTTTCATTAGAAGGCTTTGTGGCATAATCCAGTAAGTCTTTCCTGCATATAACAGAGCCAGTCTGTTAAAATCCACAAAGAAAGTCCTCCTGTTCTTACATGGAAATGGGAAAGTCAATGTCACCCTTTCCTGTCAACACAGTAGAGGGAAATGGTGGGAAGGCACACCATCATTCCCTCTGGAGCAAGATAAGAAATTTGCCTTTTACGTTAAGAAGTCCAGATTCTTCTTAATTTGTAAATGCCTTAATTCACATAAGGAAATTAAAGGATAAATGTTCCTCAGTGCAAAACTGTGTTCAATATTGAATAGTTCAGTGATTCCCCGAAATTAATCTTGAGACCACTGATTAAAATGAGTGGCTCAGAAAATTACTAAATATATATATATATACTTTCTTCACCCATGAACTACAGATAGCCCTACTAGCTGCCTTATAAGATAAAATTGAGTCTTTGGTTATGTCCAATGTTGGAGGAAAAGAAGAAAGAGGGAGACCATCGGCAGAGGTTACTAGAAAAATTTTTTAGCATAAAGAAACATATACTTTTACCCGAGGAAAGATGACGCTAGGTCAGTTTCACTGATGTGTTATAAGTTGTTTGGCATCTTCAGCCATTTTGTTAGATCAGGAGCTTCTCATGCTTATCTTTCACCCCTGTTCTTTTCCTAAGAAATTTTACCATGAGAGAGTTATGTTTCTCATGAATTCTGCTCAGGAAAACCTGCTTTTTGCCCTTTATGTGGAATATGGCCAGCTAGGATGCAACAAAGGCTCTTGACATTTGACTGATGAAAAGTGGAACCTCTATTCAAGTGAGTGAAGCAAGTCTGGGTAGGAGGTAATCCAATCTCCTTGAAAGATCAAACTAACATTTATGATAATAGCCCTCTTTTGTCCTACTTCACTGATGGTTGCTATTTAATTATTGAACTAACTGGAAAAAATAGGAATATTTATTATGCAAACTGTTCCCTGCTATTCTTGTGCTAACATGTATACAATCATAGCACAATTTTAACATTCAATACGTTTTTTCTTTTCAAATGGATTTCCAGTTGAGTGAGTTATTTCCTTGTTGTATTTACATATGAAGTACTTGGATTTAGGGTCCAAAGTTTGTTTTTTGTTTTGCTTTTTAATTTTCCTTAGGAGCAATCACCCCTATTAGTTGAGACAAGAAGAAAGTAAATTAATGCAAACAAGCTTAGAACTCTGTCAAGCTGTGAGAAGCCCAGGCCACAGGGAGAAGCTGCGTGAACAGGTCTTGGTCTACAGGCTTGGCTGAGCTCCCAGGAATAAATAATGTTTACTGTCAATCCCACAGCATTTTTCAGATTAAAATTGAAGTCCCAGTCAACATCTGACTGCACGAGAGTCCCTAAATGGCCCAGCTGAGCCTTCCCCAAATTTCTGATTTCCAAAGTCCTGAGTAAAATAAAATTGTTGTATTAAACCAGTGGATTAAAGAGGAGAGGATGCTACAATAAATAAACAGAACAAAATTTAGTACCTGGCTTAACGAAAACCTAAAACACGGGCATTGGTTTTAAAACCCGGTGCTATTTAGAAGCACAGTAGATTTTGAGGAGATTGTAATGAGAATTTAAAGAAAAGTAAGGAACATACAATTGGAAGTAGGAGAAAAGGGCAGAAATTTGGCATTATGTTGCCAATGGTAACGTGGAAAATAGTAAATGTACCTAATGAATTCAGTTATCAAGGTAAAGAGATTATCCTTAGGAGAGGGGCCAACTCTGAAGAACCTCATCCACTCCTGGACTTCAGGTAAATGATGAGATCCAGACCTTGAGCCTGATGCTTTATTCAGATGAGACTTCTGAGGATCTTGGGAGAGTCTAAGTGTATTTGATTGCAAAGCAAATGTAAAACAATCAGTAATCAGAGGCTGGACTATGGTAGTTTTAACACCTGGCTGCAAATTCTTTGCCATTCCTTCCATTGAAAGGTGGTGTCTGCATTCCTTCCATTTGAATGTTGTAAGGCTCAGGATTGCTTCTCCAAAAGAGAAATGATCCAAGCCAAAGCAAACCAGTAAAGGACCTTAACGTGCGGATAATTTGTAGATCAGTGCAAAGAATTAAAGGCCATCATGGAGCAACTAGAAATGTTATAGTAAAACTGAAAGTACCAAGTACAGAAAGGAGGAGATTTATGTAATTCAGTCTTAAATCTTTGAGGTAGACAATAAATAAAATAGTTAAATTAGTAATCAAATGTGGTCAAACTTGCTCCTTCATTTCTGGTATTAAAGTCTGTTTATTTTCTTGGGGTAATAATATAATCACATGTCTGCTTTTCCATTCATTGCTTAGGAAAATCAGTGTATCATTTTTGTCCCTGACCTAAAGTGCCCCAAAATGTTGAGACTTATTTCCAGTTTCTAGGTAGAGAGAGAGACCTTATATTTTACTGGAGCTCTGACATTTAGTTTCATGCCATTTGGCATAATTTCTTAGTTGCTTGATTGCTCATCTGGACCATTCCATTATCGAAGTGGTTTCCTATGTAACTTTTTCAACTCATAACTTTTTAAAACTTTATGCAAAGCCTGGCCATTGCTCCCTAAAGTGTGACTGCTATCCTTGTGCTAATATGCAGCCACTATGTTTACCCTGCTATTAAGCCTAGGTAGGGTACCAGCCCAGTCTCTGCCTTGACTTTTCCTTTAGGATATTTGTATCTTTTTGGCCTACAGATTCAGTTCAGGGTCAGTTTCTCCTATTTTAAATTGAAATCTCAGAGAGAAAACTTTGAGTTCTTGTCCTTTTCTTCTTTTAAAGCAACTTTGTTTTCCCTATCCCAAGGAATATGAAAAAGGGAGAAACCATTTTTCATAACTGGGAGGTCACTCGGGTGGCTTTTTGAAGAACAAAGAGAATTCCAAGATGACTTTTTGATTTTGTCTATACAGAGAAGCAGTGAAAAGTTTCTCTTACTAATAAATAAAAAAATAAATATAATTTTAAAAATTAAGTTATGCCCCATCAGGCATGCTATTGTTGTAATTTGTGAGCTTGGTGTTATAATCTTAATAGTCACTGTAAGGGGAAACTGGTGAAGGAGAATGATTATGAAAGGAATTGACACACTATGCTTTTAGTCTACTTAGGAACTAAATGAGACTACCTATCAGATCACACCTTAGAATCATTGTTTTAGCAAAGTAAAAAAGTAAGAAATTTAAAAAACTCTAGTTCCATTATTTTTAAAATTGTTCTAGTAAATTTCATGAAAATTTATTATATTTAGAGAGAACCAGTATTATATTCAATATGTTCTTTTACATTCTTGACAAATATATAATTGTTTACAAAATAAACTGCATATCTACACTTTCGTTTAGTTTGGACGTCTTCATTTTATAAAGAAAGCACTTAGTTTTGACTATTTCCTGAACAGATTTTTTTTCTAGTGTTGAGTGAGATTTTTATGTTTATTGTATTTTGCTGAATACATGCATTGCAGATTATTTCAAGTGGAATATTGCTAGCATGAGAGAGACTGATTTGTGCTCAAGGATACGAACCTAAACTCACTATTGGGTGGAAGAGTCCACCTGTGAAATGACAAACAGCATTTTCTTATCCAGGCAACTGGGTACAGGGCTGCTTCCAAAAATGCTTCTACAGCAGCAGTGTCATCAACACAGATTTTCAAATTCGGTATCATGTGTCCTATTATCTGCTTCATTGCATTTGTAAATTGCTTGTGTTAAAAAGCCATAAGCACAATTTGGCAGCCCTGTTCTTCACATATTAAAACAGTTAAAATGTACCTTTAAGGCATACAAACTAATGATTTGAAAGCCAACATTCCCAAACAGCAAGTGTTTAGGGAATGCCTTAGCTGCCCCAAACAGATTTGCAGTTAATTTTTAAGTGCCAGTGGAAGCAGTTAGTCCAATCACATTTTCTCCTTGATAGAGGGCTTTCTAATGGCTGCAACTTCTGACTCAACTCTAGCACACACCAGGAACAGGCTTTGCAAATGTTTGAAAATGACAGATAAAATGATAATAATACTTGCTCTTGGTACTTCAGTAACATGCATTTCCTTGGTATGAGTGAAGGGATAATTTGCCTGAATGAAGTTTTCACTCATCTATTACCCATCTTTGCTTATCTGCTATGAATTACCCAGTAGGAACACACACACACACACACACACACACACACACACACACACACACACTTAACTTAAAGTGGTCTTTTAAAGCTATTTCTAAAACAGTGAGAAAATTAAGGGAAAAGGATGATCAGTCTAAATTGGTATTCATTGCTGTGTAACTTGGTCATTTGATTCTCTTCACCAATATAACACAGTTTAACTGAGAGCTTGTGCTCTTAGCCACCATGCTACACTGCCTTTTATTAGCAGCTAAAATTAAGAGATGATGAATGAGGATAAACATTAAGAGATGATGAATGAGGATTCTTTCTGTAAATGACTGTTCCTGAGAGGGAGCAGAGCAGAACCCCATGATAATCTGCTAATGCTTTTTTCTCCCTCTTTCCACTGCCCTCACCCCCAATTCCTCACATAGATGGGCTTAAAACAGAGAGTGTCAGAAAATGGCACTAGGGGAATAAGTGAAAAGCAGGGATTCTTTTGCAAGCAAAAATCGTGAACTATCTGATAGCTGTAGTCTTGCCCCTATGAGTATGCATTCACTTTGCAGCAGCATCATTGTTTATATTCAGTGATCGTTTGCAAAATTAGCCTCTAATATATACCCACTAAAGAGAGGAGCACATTCTTTATGGTAATTCAGAACTGCTAATACAGATTTAATTTTTCCTTCAATTAGTGCTTACACTATAGAGAAAATAAAATTATGTTAAACAGTATCTCCTTTGGGTTTTTTTTTTTTTGGCCAGGAATGTCTCAAAGGGTTTCCTGGATATTTCCAAAAAGTGTATTTGCTATTAGATATTACTAATGAATATTACATACAGCATTTTCAGATATAGTGAACTGCATCCATTTTTAGGAATGATGAGCACTCTTTCTTCATATAAGGGACGGGATGTTGCCAATTCTGGAGCAACAATTAAGAAGATAAACACTAAGCTGAGTGACAACTGAATGTGTGATGACCTTGAGTATTTCAAGGACATTTTAAATAGGAACAGAAGGACCTACCCAAACACAGCCTCTGCTATGGATTGTATGGCTGGCACTGATAACAGTGTTATGCTAAAACAGTCTTCCAGTAATTTATTATAGAAAATAACTTAAGATACTGCCTCTTCATCTGTACCTGGAACCATACTCCAGCCCGTGTATGCACCTCACTGGTTTTCCTTCTGTCCCCAAGTACCCACCATTCCCCACCCCTCACAAAGCCTT
Organism: Lyroderma lyra; assembly: GCA_004026885.1. NCBI lineage: Eukaryota > Metazoa > Chordata > Mammalia > Chiroptera > Megadermatidae > Lyroderma > Lyroderma lyra. Next base: position 12,066 of record PVJL010019976.1, read on the forward strand.
TGTCCATGTGTCCATCTAGTGGAAGCCTCTTGTGCCTCCATTCATTTTTCAAGTTTCAGCTCCCCCATTACTTCAGGGACATCATCCCTGACTTCCTTCATTTGGTCATTTGCCTCTATGAATCCTTCTCTTTGTACTGTCTATTACTCTTGTAGTGCTCATCAGCATAGCCATTTCACGTTTTTTGTGTGAGTTGCATGCAATTAATTCATTAAAATCTATTTGCCTCAATAGACTCAAGGCTCTGGGCAAGTAACAATACACCCAGGGTCTAGCATGATGCTGACATACATAGTAGGCACTCAAAAATATTTATAGAATGATGAAGAAAAGAATGAATACTTTTTGTCTTCATTATTTACAACTACTTATTTACTATGAAAAAACCCTACCTCCTAATACAAGTAAAAACTTTGAACAGGTTGTTAATGGTGGTAGACAAATATCTATTTAGAATAACTAGAAAAGAGTAGTAAAGTAATCAGCATAGAGTCAGTCTTACTATTAGAAAATAACACAGATGTGAAAAGCCTAATTGAGATTCTTAGTTATTTGGTTTTTCTTTTCTGTTTCCTTTCTGTTCTATGTCTATTTTTTTTTTTTTACAAATCTGTTTTTTTTTTAATTCATTTTTATTGTTAGACTTATTGGGGTGACATCTGTTAGCAAGGATTACATAGGTTTCAGGCATACAATTCTACAGTGCATTGTCAACTTGATGTATAATAAGTTCACCACCTAATGTGACTTCTCTTTCCATCACCTTATATTTAGCTTCCCCCCTCCTCTCCCACCCCCTCCCCTTTCT
>PVJL010019977.1:0-12825 GCA_004026885.1 Lyroderma lyra
CCCTGCTCTGCCCTCGCGTGGCCTCTGCCATGGCCCTCGGGCTCAGGGGCGCCAGGGCTCCCACTAAAACCCATCCACGAGCCCCCCGCGGACGTCTAGGACGAGCAGACCGTGGCTCTAACCTGCACCCGTGCTGGTACCACGATGTCTGCAGGCGTGTGAGCTCCTTTGCCGTCGTTTTACGTGCAGAATTCTTACCCGGAATCCAGTTGCTCAGGTACCATCCACACAGGAAGTACAGGCCCGAGTCGAGCAGAATCATCCAGCAAACCCAGCCAAACGTCAGGCCCTCGTGCCCCGGGGACTGGTCCATGTTGCCCCACTGCACCCCTGCGGGGGAGAGGAGGGCGGAGCTCGGTGGGAGGCGGACATTAGCTCTGGAAGCCCGAGCGAAGCCGACAGCAGCTGAGGCCAAAGGAGGGTCCGTGGCATCGGCCGTAATGCTCAGGGAAATGACGTCAGCGTCCGGGCCTCAGTGTCCGTCCGAGGACGCCACTAACATTTCGGTGTCCACCCGAAAACGGTGAGCAGAAGCATGTGACAAACAAGAAGACAAAGAGGGTCCCTGAAAGCCCAGACTCCACATTACGTGATTCCCTGCACGGGCACAACGTGCGAACGGCACGTGAGGGGCGACGTGGCACAGAGTCTGCCACGGTCTGTTCGCAGTGCATCGTGGGACTGAGTTACAATTTAGGGCAAACCCCCCCCCACTTTGGTTTTCCTCAGTACCAGCCTCACACCCCCCCAGATACGTGTTGTGACACCGCGTGCTTGTTAGACTCTAGTCCCACACGGTCCAAGGACTGTCACTGCCCATCTCCCTGTGTCCCCGTGATCGGATCTGGTCTGCAGAGCGGCTCCCGGCACGGGGGGGAGCCATTCAGGATCACCCCGCTGTCCCCGAGCAGCTTCAGTTCATGGGACTCAAAACCGTCCCACACGTCGTGCTGAAACGTCTGAGGACTCCAGACCCACGCGGAGCCCACGGCGAGGCCACAGGCTGCAGCTGCGCTGCCTTCACTGCACGCGTCCTACCTGCACGCACTGAAGTGTTTACAGAAGCAAAGCACCGAGCACGTGCGCGTGCAGGAAGTGCGAAGGCCATCCGGAAAACAGCGCGGCCACAAACGCCTGTGTCACAGTGTCGTACGCGGCTGGGGACTTTCAGACAGCCCTCACACATGTGTCCATCCTACTTAGGGTGCTCATCATCCAAGCTCAACGGAAGTCAAAAGTGCCACCAGTGAACTTGAAAGATATTACCTGAGGCTGAATTACAGACAAAACACACGGAAAATGCAGGAGACGGGCGTGCTCTACTCTGCACCGGTCAGACCTATTTCTGGATGCAGGAAGGATCCAGAAGATCTGAGGCAAAGATGAGGGCTGGAACACGTGGATTAATGAATGGCCAGCATGTGTGAGAAGGAACTGGAAGAGAAGCCGGAGAACGTGGGCAGAGGGCCCAGGAAGACAGACTCGGTTCAACGACGATGCTCTAAGAGGTGGGACGCGCGTGCACGCCCGGCTGCTGGAGGCATTCGCCAGGTCACTGAGCTGGCCGTGTGACTGTCGGGGGGTGTCACAAGGACGGCCAGCGCTGGCCTGGACAGTGTGGGAGGCTTGGGCACCGTGGCTGCTCCCGACCGCTCCTAAAACCAGGACAACGGCACGGCGGGAGGTGCTCCCAGCAGCCACACTCCGCACGGGGGCCTCACCGCAAACGCCCCTTTGTCGTGCAGACCGCCTACGGGGCCACGTGCCACGGGACAGCCAGCTATGGCTTTCCAAGCACCTGCGTCACCAGCGTCACTGTCTCAATGCGTGTTCTTACCTGCCTCCTGCCCTTCCAGGAACGTGATGAGAAACACTCCTTGTCCAAAGGCGGTTGTGGAGAGGAGGCACTGCCCGGGGAGACAGGGACAGAGGGGGACAGCACGTTAGAGGTGGGCGGGGCCAGAAGGCACGCAGCGCACATCCAAACAGAGAAGCCACGGCATGTTGCAGCCCCCACGACGGCAGGCCGCCGCTCTGGGCACCGATGTCTGTGTCTGAGCCTGGAAGACGTGGCCAAACATCCCAGGTCCGAGCGCACGGTAACAAGCTGGTTATTAGTGTTGAAAGGAATTACTTCTCTGCACTGTGACACGTGACGCGTCCTAAATCCACGCCTGTACACGGACGCACGGAACACAGAACAGCGGGCGACGGAGCAGGGCCACTTCCTGCTGTTCATCATTCAGGGAGGGCCCCGGAGCACGCTGCGCGGATGGGACACGCACGCTGTGACTCCACATCAGGACGGGGGGGCCCGAAGGGAAACGTTTTTCTATCCCCAGGGCAGGGGCCCCAGGGCACGGGTCCCAGGGCAGGGGTCCCAGGGCAGGGGCCCCAGGGCAGGGGTCCCAGGGCAGGGGTCCTAGGCCAGGGGCCCTAGGGCAGGGGTCCCAGGGCAGGGGTCCCAGGGCAGGGGTCCTAGGCCAGGGGCCCCAGGGCAGGGAAAAAGCCGACGGAAAGAGCGTCTCCTGTTCAAACATCAGAGCTAGGTTTTCTCCTCGGTAGAGAAGACTTGAACGTGTGGAAGGAAAACCACGGGGTGTGCAGAGCCCTTCGGTGTGAGGGCGGAGTTAGGCACAGTAAGGGTGCGCCACGTGGCCCCGGCTGCTGCCCTCGCCCTGGACACACTTAATTAACACTAACGCAGTCACGGCTGCGCGTTACTGCAGGGGTGACTGAGCTCAGCAAAGCCGATGAGCACCAGCCGGCGAATAGAAGGCACTCGGCCAGCACTGGCTTCCCTCCTGCGTGCGCAGCAGCCATGCCGCGTGGACACAGGAAAGCAGGGAGGACGGGACGGCTTATTGATGTCAGAGGACAGTAATGGGGCTGTCACAGCAAGCTTCCGCCCTAAGGCCCGGAATGAGCAGACAGGGCGGCCCCTCCCGAAGACGGAGGGTGTGCCAGGCTGTCATGCTGCTGCGTGGGACTCGGTGGCCAGTGGCCCTGGGACCCTGAGTGTCCTCGGGACCTTCTGAACCCTCCCTTCGTGACCCCAATCAGTCCTCCCAGCAGACTGCACTCGGGAACCCACGTGACCTGCGCGGAGAAGAAAACCGTGAGCACAACACGGACGTTCACAGCTCTGCCCCTGGCGCTGTGAGACTGACCACCTTCAGTAGTGACCCCTGCACCCCTTCCTCCGAGCCCCGCACGGCGCTTGCCGGGCAGCAGTCGTGACAGCGTGAGCACATTCCCGTCCTGCGCGTGCAGGCCTGAAAGCGTCAGCACGTCCTTCCAGGAGGTGCATGGTAAGTGGACAGTGCCCCCGCCGTTGTGAACGGGAGATCTCCCCATGCGATGTGAGGTGACTCATTTCCCCCCCCAACGCAGCTTTGGGGGTCCATTCGTGTCCATGAAACGAGGCGGCAGCCGTTCCTTCCCTTTAGGGTGCTCCCGGCGTCCCAAAGAGCCGCGGCCGGTGACAGCGCCGGTGCTGAAGGGGCTGCCCCCCGCCACCCCTGCCCCCCGCCACCCCTGCCGGGCCAGAGCTACCCTGCGAGGTCGCCCCGCGGCCCCCGTGAAGGCAGGTAAGTACCGGAAGGCCCACGGAGATGGAAAATGGCACCTGGAAGTGAGGGCAGGTGTCTTGTTGGGTGGGTGGCAGCCCCCTTCCGCGGTTTTCCGGAACGACCCACTCACCAGAAGGGTCTGAGCGGCAGCACTCAATTGGTTGTGCAGAACCAGCAGGAGGACGTAGGGCAGAAAGCTGACCAGGTACACCAGGCTGGTCCACAGGGCGGCCGTGTTGGCTTGGCTGAACAACGCACTCAGGAAGTAGCTCAGCATGACCGCCGACACCCCGAAGTCCAGGAGAAAGAGGAAGACCACGAAGGCATCGCTGTGCGCGAAGACGCCGCTGGCTTTCAGGACCGTGGCCAGCGCAGCACTGCTGAGGGTCACCACGGCCACGTTCTCCAGCACCCAGGCCAGGAAGGGGGCCGCCGGGGGCACCCCCATCATCCTCAGGTACTGTCCGAAGGAAAGCGGCAGTTATCACAGCCCAGCGCGGACGCGGAGGGACCCGACCGCGGAAAGAACGCCTCCGGGGACCGGCCGTCCGATGCTGACGCGCGGGGAGCCAGCCCGGCCCAGGGCACCGCGCGGGGCGCTTCCTCCTGGAGCCCCGCGTGTCATTTTCACGAACCCCACACAGAGCAGGCCGGTCACGGCTTCAGGGGGGAAACTGAGGCAGGCCAGCGGGTTAAAGAGCCCCACGCCGAGCCGGGGCGTTGCTGCTAGGGGGCGTGGCCGTGAGGGATGTCGCTGAGAGGCGTGGCCATGAGGGATGTGGCTGTGAGAGGGCGTGGCCGTGAGGGATGTGACTGAGAGGGCGTGGCCGTGAGAGAACATGACATGAGGGCATGGCTGTGAGAGGGCGTGGCTATGAGAGCCTGGCTGTGAGGGTATGGCCATGATAGGCGTGACCATTGGGGGCGTGGCTCTGTGGGTGTGGCCTGAAAGGGCGTGGCCGGCCTCGTGGGGGCAGACATCAGACCTCCGGCTCCAGGGACCACAGGCTCGTGTATTTCCTCATTCATTTATGATTTTTGTTGTCACTTCGGTTGTGTTGCTTTTGTTTAATAAACAGGAAGAGAAGAAGGAAGGGGGACATCCTGCTCCGAGGGCGTTCAGTGTGGGGGACTGCTGCTCAGGTTTTAGAGCGGGTTCTGCAAAGTAACTGTTCCAAGTAGTAACGATTCAATGACTCCACCCACTGACCCTACCGTTGCTCATCTATAACATCGTGGTGTGTGGGAGCTGGTTACTTGTCAGGTAAGAACAGTTCCTGGGAGGCAGCTGGGGCGCCCAGCGAGACCGACGGTCCCCGACCCTCCCCCCAGGGGCCCCGCGGGACCCAGGAAGACACGCAGGAACCCAGGGATGGGCGGGGGGTACGCGGGGAAGCAACCTGCAAGACACAGGGGCGGGCCCTACTCACAGCTGAGGGAAGCGCCCACCGCCCCGCCCCGGGCCGCGCCCTCCCGTCGTGCACCCACCGCCCCGCCCCGGGCCACGCCCTCCCCTGTCGTGCGCCCACCGCCCCGCCTCTCCCTGCTGCCCGCCCAACAGGGAGGCAGGTCTTTCCCGAGATTGTCATGAACTTTCCTTCTTCAAAGCGGTTCTGACTGTTTCAAGCTAATATTCTTAACAACATGGACGCAAACACAGCGAGGCTGTGCATGGCGAATTCCAAGCACAAGTGACACTGGGAAGTCCACCGCACGTCCCCCCAGTGCTATGGAAACTGCTCAGTAAGCAGCATTTTGGTTTCCTTCTTTCAGCGTCTTGTGTCCTCCACTCCCTTCCATGTCCACAGGAAATTGCTGCTAACTTCTGGCAGCGGGGACAGGGACCCAGCCCGGCCGCCCAGGGGAACCCCGGTGGGAGGCCGCCTCCGAGCAGGGGTCTGCGAGGACGCATCTCCCACGTCCCCGCCCCGCCCGGCCCGGCTCCCAGGCCAGCCTGAAGGCGGCTTACCTCTTCTATCTGGATCTCACGCTCGTAAACCAGCTTTCGGACCATGCTGGCCACAGACACCATCCACGTCAGCGTCATTATCAGGGGGAAAAAGAAACCCACGTTGTTCAAGAACCTGGGAGGAAACGGTTCCGTCGGCACCTGACGGCCCAGTCAGGCCCGCGGCGAGCCCCGCCCCAGCACGCTCCCCACGCCGCCCTCTGCGGACACCCAGCAGGCCTGTGACAGGCAGGACAGCTCTCTGGTGCATGGACTTCGCAGGTGTGCAGACGCACAGGGGAGGCACCGCTGGTTCAAGGCCCCTGGAGCGCCACCGCCCCATCTCCTCTGACACCTCCTCACAGCACAGCTGGGCGGAAGGGAGCAACAGTCACTAATGCGTGACTGCCAGTCCCCCGCAGAACCGGGACCGCGACCTACCGCCCATCGGCGATAGCCGGTGACGGCCGATAATCACCTACAGACTGTGAGAACCGAGAACCGGGCAGTCGGAAGTCTCCCCTTCTGTTTCCCCACCTTTCATCCCACTCCAGGTGGACTCCTCGTTCTAATACACCCTTAAAGGGCCCCTTCCCCAGGACACCAGTGACAGCCAGGCCTTCAACGCAGTGGGAACGTTCCCGTCACGTCCCCGCTTGACGTCTTGGCCGTGTTTGATGCCACCGGCCTTCCTTTAGCTTCCAGAACAGCTCTGTTTTCTATCAGCTCCTCAGCCCAGGGTTGCCCGTCCCCTCCCTATTGTCTGGGGAGCAGGAATTGAACAAACATGTTCCAGGGGCTTCCATGTATTCACCCCCACCCTGGGGACCCAAACGAAGGCACTGTCAACAGCCGTCACGATTAGGAAACCAAACCCTCTTGTTGATGTAAGCCGGTTTGAGAGGCTGCTCTGATCCTCTTAGCATCTGTCACCGCCTGTTTCGGAAGGTGGCAGATCCTTGCTTTACACCCCAATGCCCCTCACTAATAGTGTCTTCTCTGTAGTGCCCCCCCACCCCAGCACCATCCACAGAGTCCAAAGACAGAAAGTGACGAGCACATGGAGTCAAATCACACACACGGGCAGAGCCAGGCAGAAAGCGGCGTGCTTTCTCACTCAGAGTACACACCTCTGGCCCAGGTAGAGGGCGGTGGGCAACCTCCAGCCCCCACCAGCCCGCTCTTCCTGGCCCCTGCCTCTGTGCCTCCACCCCCCACCCCCAGCCCAGCCCCTGACACCAGGCGGGGACACTGCAAGGCCAGCTGCTCCGGGGAGGGACCACGATATCATGCTCTCTCTCTCTCTCTCTGCCTTCCTCCTTTATCTTCATCTCCAGGAGCCTGTGCCCCTGCCCCAGGCCTCGTACCACCCCCCCGGGCCTCACGCCCCCCCCCACTGCGCAGGCCTCGGGCCCCCCACTGCGCAGGCCTCACGCCCCCCCCCCATTGCGCAGGCCTCGGGCCCCCCACTGCGCAGGCCTCACGCCCCCCACTGCACAGGCTTCGGGCTCCCCACAGGCATGTGCACCATTGGGCACTGCAGGCTGGTCATGGGGGCAGATCAGCAAGCAGCACCCACACCTGGTGAGGAACCTGACATTCCAAAGTTTTCAGGGGAGCACATGCCACCCCAAAATATGCCACTCTGGCATGCTGATTATTTTGAACTAAGGTCACCTGAGAGACGGCTGGTGCAGGAAGGACGCCTGAGCCCCCTTTGCGCCCCGCCCCCGACGGCAGGAAGTAAATCTCCCTTGTGGAGGAGGGCAGGAGGCGGCCCTGCCTCCAGACACGGAGAATCAGGGTGCAGAGGTCCGTCAGCAAACCTGTGACCTCTCCGCCGCCTACTGCCCAGACCCCCGTCCTCTGTCACCCACAGCTCAGTGTTGCTTCGTCTGAAGACACAAACCCTTCCGGCCATGACCACGTCTGTCAGTCCCAGGTTGTGTGGGGTTCCCATACACACACCATTGAGTTTGCTTTTCTCCTGTTACCCCGTCTCATGCCAATGTGACCACGAGACAAAGACCCTAGGAGGAAAGGACGGAGTTTTCCGTCCCCACAGGGCAGAGTCCGGGTCGTGTGACCAGCCAGCAGCCCTGGAGCCTGAACGCACATGACTCCGAGTCCAGGGTGCTAACAGGAACCTAGAGCCTGACAGTGACCACAGCCCCGGCGCTGAGACCTCTGGGTGCTGTAACCTCCTCGCCAAGGGGCCCCTGAGCATCGTTGGGGGAGCCGGTGCACGCAGGCGGCGGCCACTCCCAGGGCACGTGTGCCTCAGTGTGGAACACACAGTATGCACTGCCCTGAGCAGGGAGTTTCCTGACCTCAAGGGCTGCGTGTCCCTTACTCCGATCTCTCCCAGAACCTAGAAGAATGCACATCCCGTGGTGGTAGGCACAGAAAGCTCCTGAGTGAACGGCTGGAGGAGGAACGGCACGTGCGCAGGCAGGCAGACACGCAGTGTTTCCGACTGAGGGTGTGTGGGAGCCTGGCTGGGACACGCCATCGCACAGAACTGCCCGGGGATCACAAGACGCTTAGGTCTGGTCCTCAGGCCCTGAACGCCCACCCGGCCCGTGCACGTGTCACTCCCGCTCCCTGAGCTCTGGCTGGGACAGAAGAAAACACGGCGATGTTCACATGCAGCGGTGTGAAGCGACGGCTGAGTGATGGGGTGTGCACATGCTCTGCTTGCGAGGCACAAGGCTTGACACTAGTCAGTGGTGACAAACAGCTCACTACGGAGCAAGGACGTCAGGACAGCATGAGACCCTGCGGGTGACAGCCTCCCTTGTCCGAGTCTCAGTCACTTCAGCTGGATTTTTCTTATCCAGTTCTCGGAAGATGAATGAGACAACGGTTTTCAAAACAGAAGCACTATTCTGCTGCTTGGGATGGGAAAGAGCACGGGGACACGGGCTACCCACCCCCTCTGCCCAGCAGGGAGGCGAGGCCGGAGCTGGGCGGGCCATGAAAAGGACCTTCCAGCCCCTCTCGATGGCACAGGACAGGATCTGGAGCCTTCCAACAGCCCTGAGCTCTGGGGGACGTCGGGCACAGGACTTTCAGCTGCAAACAAGAGACGGCTGACCCCGTGCAAGAGAGACAGACGTGCGTGATCAGTTCGCCTGAAGTCAGCCCCAGGGAAAACAGGCGACACAAACGTGCGACCTGCGAGGCCCGCTCACGGCTGCGGTGTGCGCCACGCCGGCAGGCTTTTGAAAGCAGGGGTTTGGCATTGCCCGCACGAACTCATCAGCCTTCACTGCCGACTTCTCCCGAGATGAACCAAGCCCAGATGCAGCCACCGGGGAGCCCTGACGCGACCCACCCAGCACACGGGGCCGTGATGGTGACCCGCCCCCTCCTCCGGGACACGCCCCCTCCTCCAGGACTCCCCCCTCCCTGGGACTCCACCCCCTCCTCCAGGACCCCGCCCCTCCCTGGGACTCCACCCCAGGGCCCGGCCCCCAGGGCCCCGCCCCCTCCCTGAGCGGAAGGCGCCGCCAGGCCCTGGAGGAAGTCACCAGCGCCCTTTCACGCTCCTGGTGCGCAGGCGGCAGTGCGCCAGCGCTGTCCTTTCCCACTTCCCGAAAACCTTTTCATTACGCTGCCTTACTCTACGAAGCACTAAATTAGCATTTAGGGCTCCTCACGTCCATGAAGTGCGCCGCGGCCCCAAGCACAAAACTGTCCTGTGAGAAAGGCCATGACTCTCGGCGCTGAAAGGAACATTAAGTTTTATCGTCCCTTTCCCATGGAGTGGGCCGCGTGTGGCAGCGCTCCCTGACGCACGCCCCTCCAGGCACTGTTCCACGGGCTCCTAACGGACATTATATGGGGGGACGGGGAGAGCAAGGGGAGGGGGAAGATCTGCGCGCAAAGACGAGAAATGCTTCCTTAAATCGAGCGTGTCATGCTGGGCCCCACGCGGCGAAGGCCGCCTCCCCCTCTGTCGTCGACAACATGGCTCCCCCTGCACCCCCTGCACCCCCACACACCAGCTCTACCTGGGCTGCTCCCAGGGGCACCCTGGACTCGAGAACACGAAGGGACACAAACACCACTTGGCCCACCTTCCCCACCAGCCAGTGGCCACCTCTCTCTGCCCGCTCACAGGGGAGCCCCCAAGTCACCGGACTCCGTCCCCACCGCTCCTCATGTCTCCTGCGACCACGCTCATGTGGCTTTCGAGTGACCAAGAAGGGAAGCAGCTCACCAACCATAAGCCTGGGGACACAGGGCCTGGGGGGACACGACACGGCGGTCCTGCCTTCCTGCCCACCTTCCCTCCGCCATGCCATGACACCCCAAGAAGCGTGAGGTGAGGCGGGGTCAGCCTTTCACCCAGCACGGCGGCCACCTCCGTCTTCCTCAGCAGGAGCTGCCCACGGGCTGCCCAGAAGGCCTGTGCTGCCCAGAAGGCGGGGCCCACGGTGGGTCCCACGTCTGCACGCACAGCTCACCGATTCCGGGGACCCCCGCTCCCTCGCAGGCTGTCTGCCTGCTGCCCGTGTCCCCCTGTGTGGGCGGGGACAGTACCCTGGAGGCTGGCCTTCCCGCTTCCGGCCCTGCCCAGTCGGACTCCAACACCCCCCCCCGCCCCCTCTGCAGCCCCTGCCTGGCAGCCCCCGCCAGACCCCTGTCCTGATGCCAAGCCACTCTGCTGCAAGGCCCGTGGTCAGCTGCTCCAGCCCCTCACCGACCCTCCCCCGTCTCCCACAGACGTCATACCCCACAGGGCAGCTGCCCTCCCAGGCCTCAATGTCCCTCACCCCACTATCAGGGGCACACCCCATGTTTAAGGATTTCTGAAGAGGAAACAGGCATTTTCTGCACCTGCACAGTACCCACAGGGTGCTGGGTGGCGGGGTACAGGGTCATCTATGCAATACCCAGTGGGCACTGCCGTGGCAGGGGTATGGGGTCCCCTGCACCTCTGGGGGACTCATGGGGCACTGGTGGCAGGGTTACGGGGTCCCCTGCCCCTGCGTGGTACTCACAGGTCACTGCTGTGGCAGGGGTACGGGATGGCCTGCGTCTGCGCAGCCGGCCCCACTGCGTCCTGCCCCGTCTGCACCAGGATGATGGCCCTTTCGATCATGTCTTGTAACGGAACGAAGACGTAGTTGTATTTGAACCCATCGGCTGGGAGGCTCTGCGGGTGGAACTTCCAGAAGGGGTTCTGCACCAGGTCCGTCCGCACGCTGTACAGGACGCTGGTCCGGATGGTGTAGGTGACGTGGGGCGGCAGCGGGGCAGACTCGGAGCGGGACCCCTGGCCGGCTGAGGAGCTGTTGAATATGACGCCTGCGGCAGAGGGGAGCGCAGGGCCGTCACCGCCGGCCGTGGGGGTCCCACGCCACCGCCCCAGGCTCCGCGCTGCAGGAGGGGCCGTGCCCCGGGAGGCGGATGGGCCCCCGAGCACTTACTGGCCAGGAGGCTGTTCTTCCGCGTGAGTTCCCGCGCTGTCCTCTCCAGGGTGGCGACGGACTCCAGGGCCACGAAGCGGTCCAACACCACGCAGGACGACAGGTTGGCCAACATGCGGCCCAGGAAGTGAGCATGCCCGGCGTCCGGGTGGGCCAGCAGCCTGCCCAGAGCCCCGCCTGAGGACAGTGGACACAGAAGGACATGTGACGTCCCCACGGGCACAGGGCCCGCTGCCCCCACGGTGCGCACGGCCACACGCACGTGCGGTGCACCCCCGTCAGAGGACCCTGTGACTCAGGTCGCGCTCACATGCAAACCTGCTACTAAGCTGTGAGCACACGCTGCACGTTTTAGGTGAGTTCCCTGTGCTGCTGGCACTTACGCATGAAGGAAATAAAACGGTTAAATCCGGAAAGGCTGGCCCAAGGCCCACGGGGCGTGGGGCAGTGGGACACGGCCGGGCAGGAGCTCCCACCGGGGCGCCGCAGAGGGAAGGCCGAGCTCCGGCCTGCGGCGAGCGCGTCTCGGACTCCATCGCGACCCCTGCGGGAGCGGTGCTGGCACTGAGGAGAGCACCCCCGCACCCCCGCCCGCATCGGGGCCTCCAAATGCACACGGGGCCGCAGGAGGACGCTGGCGGCTTCGTGGCCACTGAGGACGGACCTCAAACCCCTCTCAGGACCCAACACCAAGGGGCTCGGGGCCCAGCTCCAGTTTGGGGAGGAGCCGTGCCACAGGGGAGACACACAGGAAAGCTGAAAGGCGGCCCGGCCCACAGCCCCGGGTGGCCGAGGACGGAGGTCTCGGCATTCGTGTCCCTCAGGACCGCTCTGCCCACAGCCCCTCAGCAGGAGATGCCACCAGGCCCCGGGGGCTGTCACAGCAGCACCTCGAGGTGGCACGGGAGGTGGAGGGAGGGCGCCTAGCTCAGGGGTCTCCACACATGGGCCGTCAGTCCACCCGCCCACCCCCAGGCCTCACGCCCCAACAGACCCACGGAGACTTTTGCTCATGACGAGACAAGGAAATACAAGACTTCATCGAGAAGGGACACTCGCAAGCACACATAGCAAATCGCAAAGCTGCGCAGACAAAATCACAGCGTGGGGCACGCCGTGACCAAGGACCCGCCCAGTCCAGTCTCCACGGGGACGTCCGCTTAGGGACACGTCTGCCTCGAGAGGCACCTACTAAACAGATGGCCTACAATGAGCCCCCCGACCCCACGTCCACGGGACAGAACAGAACCGCCAACCGGGAGACACAGACAGAAGCACCGCGCTGATGACTGTCATCTGAGAAGGGTCCCTGACAGCCAGAGTTGGCCGCACCCCGCTACCTGCACACGGGCCCTCCTGGCCCCACACGGGTTAGGGGGACGCGGGCGCGAGGCACGTGCCCGGAAGCCGACGGTCCCAGGGTGCTCGGAAACGGTGTCAGCACCTCCGTGACCTCCTGGATTCACAGACCAGGGACGCAAAAACGGTTTGCTGCCTGGTGACGTGGTCATCGGAGCCCCACGTTTCCACGTCGAGGTCACTGCTTCCGGTTGACCACAGCGCCACGGCGGCGAGCTCGCCATGATCCTGCCCCGTAGCTCACAGCCCTCGTCTTCCCCTGCGAAGGCTCCTCGCTGCCCCAGCCGGAAGCGGCAAATCAGAGCCTTCGGGTGCGAGGAACTGTGTGTCCGGCCACAGCTCGTCATCGAGGCGAGAGGAGGTCCTTGTCAGGGTCCCCAGAAACTGGGGCCAAAGGGTGGGCCACTGGGGACGTGGACCGGACCAGACCCACACTTTTCCTACACGCCCCTCCCGCCCGCCTGCTCTTACCCACTCACACACACACTTCTCTTACACGCCCGCCCCC
>PVJL010019978.1:0-12872 GCA_004026885.1 Lyroderma lyra
GCTGCCTGGGCCTCCACTCAGCAGACAGAGCTCCAGCCTTGGGGCGCAGGGAGGGGCCCCCGCAAAGCCCAGATTGCACCCGAGACGGTTCCTCCGCAGGCAGCTGCAGGGGCTCTCGACTCGCCTCAAATCCCCTTCAAACTTGACCTTCAGCCGGAGGCCACAGGCCCAGAGCCGTGTGACTCGGGCGAGTTATTTGAGCTCCATGGGCCTCAGTTTCCTCATCTGTAAATGGGCCAAATGACAGCATCCCCCAAGACAGTCCTGTGGGTCTGAGGACTGGAAGGGCTGCAGCCTCTGCGCTGTTACTATTTTTAAAACGCCGTAAGCCCCGTCCGGGGTTGGGGGGTCTCGGGCATACCCCAGCTCTCTGCTCATCACATCAGCCGTCCCCCCTCCGGGGTCCCCCTCTGCCCCCCTGGAGCGTCTCGGCCCCAGGCCGCCTTCTCTTCTCACCCTCTGTCCCCCGTCCCCGGACGCTGTCACCCACTCCTGTCCCCCTCCACACCGCACACGGGCACCTCGGAAACCTGCCCCTCCAGCTGCCCCCCGCCTCCCCTGAGCACCGAAACCACACGGCCGAGCGCCTCAAACGCACCACGAGGTCAAGGGCGCCGATGCGCCGCAGCACAACCGGCCTTGCGTACTTGGGAGGGCGGCCTCCCAGCAACGAAGGGGACAGCCACAGACGTAGGGGCCTCTCTGTCCGCCACCGGCCTCACCCAACACGGCGCTGACATTCCCCGTCGTGTCCCCAACATCTGTCCTGGGTGTGGAGCTTTCTCTGTCCCCAGTACCTGCACCCCAAAAGCTGCCAACCTCTTGGCAAACACCCATTTCCAAGACTCGTCACCCTGCTTGTCCCCCTCAAGACTGATTTTTATTGTGTTTTTAAGAATAATTGCAAAGCGGGGACTGGAAGCACCCCATAAGCCAAGAACGAGCCCTTGGCCAGGGCCGTGGAGGACCCTGCCTCCTCCGGGCCTCTCCCAGGCACACGCCCCCCACTTCTTTGTGGTGACAAGTCTGCCTCACCGGCACGCCCCCCTGAGCAGCCGAGTTTGGGCTCTGCCTGGCACTGGTCTCTCTGTGGGAAGGACTGGACCCCACGGGCTCCTTGTGACTTGCTTCTGTAGCTCATCACTAATTGGTGGTCTTCATCTCCGTACTCACTCACCCCATTTCCCGTACCCCCAATTCACGTATCCTTTCTACAGCTGAGAGACATGTAGGGCGTTGTCAGATTGCTATTCTGAGAATTCCCTGTGCAGGTCCCCACCCCGTATAAAAACACTCAGCCCCCCAACATGCAGTGGAGACACCTGGGTCCCCCCTTCCCCAGCCGCCCTCCTGGCCAGGTCTTGAAGCGTTTACAGACCCCGTGTGGGCGGACAGGTGTCTCCCTGGGATGTTAATTTGCATTTTCCTAATAGTAATGAGGTTGGGGTACCCTCAGACATGCTTTTGACCAACTGCCTTCCGTCTTTTCGGCATGCCGGTATCACACTTATGAGGCTGCCTTGTAAGTGGTGTTAATTTTTTGCATATAATGATATTTTGACATATTAAAAAAACAATAAAACGAAAGAATCCTTGCCGGCTGGGGACAGGCTGCCTCTCCCCCGGCTCCCCGGCTCCCCGGCTCTTAGACATAACAAAGGGCCCGGCAGGAAGCTCGCCTTTGATATGCAAAGTGACCGTCGCGAACAATGCCGCCGCGTCTGTGCTCCGGAGGCGCTGCGCCCAGGAAGGAACGCTGGAGCCCAGAGCCCCCCGGTTCTGCGGGCCAGCCCACGCTCAGCTCAGCGGCTCACCCCGCACAGGGCCGGCCCTGCGGAAAGCTCAGGGACCCGCCCCGCCCTCCGCCCCCTGCGGCTTCCCCAGGTGACCCCACGGGACGGGGCACGGCTCCGCTTCCAGCACCGAGGGACACAATGAACCCGCTTGTCCCTGAGTCTTTTCTCTGTGTCCTCGAGCGGCCACACCCCAAAAAGAGGACAGAAGGGACCATTGAGGCTGGCCTGTTTGACCAGCTCGGGCTCCCCCGGGGACTCTGGTCCTGCACTGAGGACACTGCGTGAACCGGCCCCCATGCAGGGCAGATGCAGCGTGACGTCCCCGATTCTCCTGCCGCCTGCTTGGGTGCCGGGTCCCGGAGAGTCCCCTGTGCGTCGCGGAGGCCTCGTGTCCCGCCGGACGGCCTGTCCGCTGCGTTTTAGGGACACATTCCTAATTCGGTGCGATCCGGTGTCTGGGCCCCTTATTTCATGGTTTCTGCCGTCGGGACGCTGTTCAACTCGTCGTCCCGCGCCCTTCAGCACGACCCCCGATGGGTGCGGGGCCATCGCCCACCCTGATCGCCAGCAGCTCCATCCGTGCTCTCCGCCCCTCGGTGGTGGTACCTGTCGCCGCGGCTTGGTTGTTCATGTCACCACGGCCACCTCAATCGGTGTAAGACTGCGGTGCAGATTGTTGCAGCAGTGGCCCCGGGGGTCCGACCGCCGTTCCCACGTGTGTTGTGTATTTCCGTGTCACTTGCGCTAGCAGAGGACCTCAGCGAAAAGGACAGAGAGACTTGAGATGTGTCTCTTCGCGAGTGGTGCCCAGAGGTGGCCACGGCCCAGAAGACCTCAGGGAGAGCGTGGTGACTGTCTCAAGTTCATCGTCCTGGCTGGGGTGTTCACTATGATTCTGCACTGTGTGATACCGGGGAGAACCCAGCATGTCCCCCTATCGGTTCGTACCCAGGGCTGAGCCCTGGGCCGTCCCAGTGTGCTCCCTGAGGCTGCGGGACAGCAGGTCCCGTCCGCCGCGTCGGCCTCTGTCCTGCACACAGCAGCTCCACGGTCACCATTTGTGGTGCGAAGCCAGAAGCGAGTCCTTCAGGGCCACGCCGGCGCTGCCCCTTCTCCGCGGAGCTGTGTGTCGCAGGCCCCGCGCTGCCCGTCGTGGGGCGTCTACCATGGGACATGTGTGAGTGTGTGCATGTGTGTGTCCCCCGCCTTCGCCGCGCCCCTCCTCCGCTCCCTGGAATCAGGGAGACTTACTCCCTGTTAAGCCTTTCTCGCAGGCACAGACTCTTTCTATGTCGTCAAAGAAAGGGGCACTTAGAAGACGTCAGCCACTCCCAACGTGAAGAGAGCCCTCGTTAGCGATCTGGGTCACCGCGGTCTGAGTTTAGGGCGCGCGCCTCACCCCTACCTCCCAAATGTATTCACTCAATTTCCTTTCGGATCCCTTTTACGCCCTTTGAAGTCTGCGGATATTTGCTAAGAAGACCGGGACTTAGGTTTAAGCCTTGAGGAAGGCGTTTGACCTGGTTACGTCACCGGTGTCCTACTTCGGCAAAATGCTTTTGAAGTCTTCGGCTTTATGGCAATAAATCTTCCTTTTCAAATAAAAGCCCCGTGGAGAGGCAGGGAGTAAGGCATCCTCCCCGCGTTGGGCTAGTTTCAGCTTCGAGAACTTTCCTTACTGGGGATAGACCAGTGAGTGCTTACATAATGAGCTAATTATTCACAGGGCTCCATTCACAGAGACGAATCCACCCCCAGTTGGTCCCCCGGAAGAGAGGCCGCCAGCCTTCCAGGTGTTTTCGGATAAGGAATCCACAAAGCTTTGGTGGCAGTGGGTGTGTCAGAAGGACTTGTCCCAAAGTATAAGGTAAATCGGGCGGGTAAGAAACTAGGCCTCTTCATAGGGTGGTCAAGGATGGTCAGTCTTTGATGTGCGTGTGTGTGTGCGCATGTGCATATGCCTGTGTGCACGTGTGTGTGTGTGCATTTATGTGCGTGTGAGTGTGTGCATGTACGTATGTGCATGTGTGTACGTGTGCGCGTGTGTGTGTGCATGTGTGCACCTGAGTGTGCTCACGTGTGTGTTTGCGTGTATGCATATGCACGGACATGTGTATGCATGTGTGTGCGTGTGTGTGTACACATGTGTATGGGCCTGTGTGCATGTGCATATATGTGTGCATGTACCTGTGTTTGTGCACATATGCACATCTGAGTGTGCACATGTACATTGTGCATGTGTACATCTGTGCATGTGTGTGCGTATGTGCACATGTGCGCATATGTGCGCCTGTGTTTGTGTGTGTGAGCATGTGTGTGCACGTGTTTACATGTGTGCACGCGTACATGTGTGTGCATGTGCGTGCGCATGTACATGTGCAGATGTGTGTATGTGTGTGCATGTGAGTGTCCTTGTGTGTTTGTGTGTGTGAGTGTGAGCATGTGAGTGTGTGGTCATGTGTGTGTATGAATGCATGCATGTGCTCATGTGTGCGCATGTGTGTGTGTGCATGTGCATATGTGAGTGTGAGCATGTGTGTGAATGCGTATGTGTGTGTGTGGATGCATGTGTGCGTGTGCGTGTGCGTGTGTGTAGGTGTGTGCATGTTTGTGAGTATGTAGGTGTGTACGTGGGTGCGTGTTTGTGAGCATGTACGCATGTGCGTGTGCCCATGTTATTTTCTTATTGCTGTCATTGGTTCTCTTGCACCACCCAGAAGTAGAAAGGTCCTGCTTGACCCAGAGTTAAAGGTGCTTCTGCTCATCATCCATCTCGGGGAGAATGTCCTGTTTGGGCAGATTCATGACGGTGCACCCACCTGCCCAGGTGTCAGGAGGGACTCAGTTGAAAGCCAGTTTCCAAGGGTCACGTGTGTGATGAGGAGGCATCATCTCCCGCCCATGTTAAGGGGAACTGGTTCGTGTCATCACCCCATGGGACCTGACCCCGTATATCCCAAAGGCCATGGACTGTCACCCCACAGAACCAGGAACAGAGAGGGGTGCAGAGCAGCAGTATCAGAGTCTCCTTGAGGATGCACCCCCACACAGTCGGCACGCCACCCACCCTGCACCCCTAGGTTAGGCCTCCTACAAGCGGGGCCCATGGCTGCCTCTAGGCCATCTCCTCAGGGGTACATGGCACCCCTAATCTCCAGTTAGAGGCCAGAGATATCCCACCCCCACGTTCCCCTCTCTCCCTTCCCTTCAGGGTCACAGTGATGCGTGTCCTGCGTCCCCACACCCCTCTACTCCTGTTCCCCTCACCCCCCGCCCTGGCAGAAACTCTCCCAGGCGGCTTGGTCCCTCACAATCCTGTCCTGAGAGACCCTAACGTCGGCCGAGCCGCCTCAGTCCCCACTGGCTGCGTCCCCCTTCTCTGCCTCTGTCACCACCCGCCTGCCCACGAGGACTCGCACCACGCCGGGGGCGCCAGCTTCGTGTGACCGTGAGGTGCTGGTGTCAGCGTGGCCGATACTTCCTGTAGCTTCTCCACCCGCGTCACGGACACCCCTGAGAGCCGAGTCACCAGGTGCGCTGGTGACCAGCACAAGTAGGCACCACTCGGTGCTCTGGGGGTGCCAGGTGGCTTCCCGTACGGGGGCCAGGACGTTTCCTAGGTAAGGCTCGGGGACCCCGTGCCCCTGCCTTCCGCAGCTGAGCGAACGCAGAGCCGCCGCGCCGAGCGCCCCGGGGTCCTGCACTGCCGCGCGGTGCCGGTGGGGGCGCGGTGTCGTGGGCCCGGCCGCTGTCCCCCCGGAGTCCGTGTGCCTGCGGGAGCCACGCCTGCGTCTCACGCCGAGGAGACAGTGACGTCCCTCCCCCAAGTGGAGTAGGGCTCTTGCGTCCGGCCCCTAACCTCCACCCGCCCAAGACCAGAGCCCCGAGCAGAGAGCGCTCTTCCGGCGCCCCAGAAAGTACAAATCGGCTGTTTGAACCCCGCGGTCAGCAGAGCTCAGTGCAACCCGACGCCCCCTGGACTGTGAGTGCCATGAGGGTCGTGTCACAGCCGCGGCCCTGCACCCCGACACGCTGGTGCACAACGGGGCTCCGTCAGGGGTCAGCCAGCAGGGCTCGTGGGGTTCAGCGCAAACAGAGCCTTAAACTTTGTCCCCCGGCAGCTGACGCACGCGCTGTATCAGCTTCGTCACGAAGGGGTCGTCCCTCGCGTGGACTGTCCTCCCGCGCTTGTCTCCCCCTGTCGCTTCTCCACGCCGCAGCCAAGTGACGAGAGGGGCCTCCGCGCAGAATCCGGCAGCTGGAGGGGAGCCCACAGCCCTCGCTGTGACCCCTGTGGCCCCCCGGCCGCGTCTTTGACGTCAGCAAACACGACTTTCCCTCTCACACCGCGTTCGCCCCCGGCCTCGGGGCCTCTGCCCTGCCTGCTCCCCGTGGGTGCGGTGCGCGCCTCGCGGACCGTCCAGGGAACCCGGGAGGGCGCCCGTCGTCCTCAGGCCTCTGCTCACACCCTCCGTCCTCAGGGGGGCTTCGCCCGCCTCCTCACACACCACGGCCCCGGCCGCTGCCGTCGGGGTCCCGTCCGCCCGCCGCCTGTCTCTCCTGAGAGCTGAGCGGGGGAGCGCGTCCACGTGCAGGGGTGTCGCCTGCTTCCCCCCAGCGTGCAAGCTCCATGGTCTCGGGGCACAGCACCCCGCCTCCTGGAGATGCAGGCTGATGGACGGGCCTTGACACCACTCCCACTTGGCCTTTGTGCCTTAGGGCACAGGAGAAGCCTGTACCCACTCTCGCTGCGTGTAGGAGGGTCTCCATCGCAGCTATTTCTGTCCTCGCAGAACCCCCGGTTTAGGCCTTTGCCCGTCTGGGGTCCAAGCTGCCGCGTTACGAACAGACTTTCTCCTTTGGCTCCTGTCTTCCTCTCAGCTCGTTGGAGAAGTTTCTGGGCACACGCCCGAGTCAGGCCACCACGCCGGCACGACTCATGTGGCACCCTGGCCAACGCTTAGTGTGCAGGAAGGAGTCTGCCCACGGCAGGTCTCTCAGCACAACAGCAGGATGACCACGGTGGGGTCTGTGACAATGGCTACGCAGAGGAGGAGCTCGCCAGCAGGAGAGCCTTTCTGTCCGTGCGCGTCCCTGCCCGCCGGCCTGCAGCCAGCTGACCTTGTCCTCTCCAAATCTCATTGTCTTCCTGGACCAAGCAGGGGCTCCCGTCCCAGACTTAATGGGGAAGACATCATTTCCTGGGTTCTGGAGTGCTTACCCCTGGGCCCAGCATGTCCCGGGGACTCACCAAATGGCTAAAATTAGTCCTCGTGGGAGGCCGCTGAAGGGCTCCGTGTTGCCATGGTTCAAACGGGAATGAACTCGCCCCCGCCCTCTCCCCTGTAACAGCATGTCACGCGGGGTCACCCGGGGACTGGTGGACTGTCACCTACCCTATCAGTAGGTAGCCAGGCACTGACCTCACCTTGGCGGCGATCTTGGAATGTCAGAGGGGGTTCCCCCGAACGGTCCGCCCTAGCCACGCGGGGACACTGGTCGCCACGGCGCAGAGGGCGGTGGCTCGGTGTCCTCCGAGCACGTGGCACACACGTTGAGCCACGAGGTTAACTTGAAGAACCAAGACGGGACGAAGGGAGTTCTGTCGGCAGGCGCCTCGAGCCGTGACAAGTGTCAGAAACTGAACGAGGGAGGCGAGGCTTCCGGCCAAGCCAGCAGGAGGCAGCTAGGGGGGAGCAGCCCGAGGCACCCCGCGCCCCGTTTCCGCCCCCTCCGCCCCCCCAGCCCCATCTCACCGACCGCCACCCTTCTACTTTCCGATGACATGGCTTCCGGGCAAGAAGATTTTCAAAAGACGCGAGGCACTTTCTGATGCCCGATGTCACACAGCCACGTCTTAATGCCACAGCAGCGGCCGGAGTCCACGCCCCCGGCTGCAGGGTGAGGGCCCGGCACTGCAAGCGCCAGCGGTGAGAGGGGGACCCCTGCTCCCCGTGGACCCCAGAACCGTGCTTCGCAGCCTCGAGCAGCGGAGCCAGCAGGGGCCCCTCGGTTCCGAAGCCAGGAGGAGGCCAGGCTGGCCACCCCGGATCTTTCCTCATTGCCTGAGGCCTGGCCTGGGCCCGCCTGGCTCGACCAAGGCGCGTCGACCTCGGTCTCCAGGCGCTCCAGGAGCCGGCATGCGAGCCCCGTGGTGGTGTGGGCCCCGCGAGCACTTTGTGTGGCCTTGCACATTGGGGAGCGGGGAGGTTGGGGACATTAATGCACACAGTGACGAAGCTGCTGTTTCCTTTGTCAGAGGTTTAATTGCTGACCGTAGGACGGCCGCTAACAGCGTACTGCGAACCCCATTACTTCCCTCGCCACGCCTAGCAGCCGCCTCATTGTGCGACGTAACAATCATCCCCCCAGACTTCCTGTGCTGCTGGGGAGGGAGGGGAGAGCTCCCGCCGCGGACACCACGAATCAGTGCTCTCACAGCCCGACTGGCGGGGACAAAGGCCCCATTCCTCACGGAGCGATGGAACCACCTACAGGGTCTCAGCAAGCCGGACAGCAGGGCTTTCCAGGTCTCCTGCTAAGTCAGGCACCGGTCACCCACACCCAGGGGACAGGCCTCCAGGGTCTTCACCAAAGTCACTTCCCCAATCAGCTCTGGGGTTCTGCTGGCTGACTAAGGTGCCACGTGGGTTCCATCGGTCTAGCAAGAATACTCCAGCTAAAGGATGGTGTGCATGTGTCCACATGGATGGATGGACGAATGGATAGACTAATGGGTGGGTGGATATGTGGATGGATAGACGGATGGATGACAAATGGGTGGATGGACATTCAGACAAAAGGATGGGCAGATGGATGAATAATAAATGGATGGATGATGGATGGATGATGGGTGGATGGATGGATGGATGGATGATGGATGGATGGGTGGATGGATGATGGATGGATGGATGGATGGATGATGGATGAATGGATGGAGGATGGAGGACGGATGGATGGATGGATGGATGGAGGATGGAGGATGGATGGATGGAGGATGGAGAATGGATGGATGGATGGGTGGTGGATGGATGAATGGATGGATGATGAATGGATGGATGGTGGATGGATGATGGATGGATGGAAGATGGAGGATGGATGATGGATGGATGGTGGATGGATGGGTGGATGAATGGTTTTGTGTGTGTGTATCAATGAATGGACATGTGAGTGCAAGTGTATGTCTAGATAGATCAGTGGATAGATGGATAGCTGTGTGTAGTGTGTATGTCTATGTCTACACAAATGATGGATAAATGGACAGGTGGACATATGAACATGCATGTGTGCATACATGGGTGTCTGTCTAGGTGGGTGGATGGATAGACACGTGAGTGTATGTTTGTGGGTGTGTGTCTCTAGATGGATGGATGGATGGGTGTGTGTGTGTGTGTGTGTGTGTGTGTGTATGTAGATGAATGGGTAGCCCAATACATATATATAAATATGCACACTCACACTGACTGTGAACTTTGTGAAGAGCCCACCCTGTATGGACCCCACAACCACACTTACACAGTGGACCCTCCTTCTGTGTGGAGCTGGTTCTCTCCTCACGCCCTCAGAGGGGAGACAGCAGCTTCTGCTTGGTGACATGATGTGGGCTTCTTCTGGTCCCCCTGGGTCAGCATCACCACTTACTGACAGTTGTCATCGATCCAAGAGAACTGCCTGAAAACTAAAACACCCAAGGAAGCAGCTGACAATGCCCCTGCCAACACCAAACTTTTTCTGGAAGTTCACGCGTCACGCCGAGGTCGGCCCTAGCCCTTCCTCAGTTAAGGCGAATGTTTCCCTGGTCACCCCAACCTTCCCTAACTTGCTGTCCTTGAGATGTGGGTTATGAGACTCTTGGAAGAGCCAGGAAAGTTTCGGAGGTGCCTGCTGTCAGCAGCAGTGGCTCCTGGTTCTCCGTCACTTGCTGCTATGTTTTCGGCTCTTAATTTGCGACCCTCTGTGATCAAGCAGCCAATTCCTCTGGACGAGCTGAGCTCAAGCCACACAGAGCGTCCAGCCCACCCACCCCACCCCGAGGAATGGCACCACGAGGGCTCGCAATTATTTAATCACCACCCGAGGGGAAGTGAGCCCTGGGCGGGCGTGCCCGAGGGGGTGCCCTGTGGCCAGTCCCCGGAACGCCCCTGAGGGACTTGCACTCCACTCGGACTGCTGCGGCTTGGATAAGTGTCCAGAGAGCACAGTCTGGACCGACTCCGGGGCAGGTTCTGTCTGGAATGCAGCGAAGTCCGAGGGTCTAACGGGTTTGCACCGATGAGTGTTCTGAGAGCTCACGCAGTGTTACAGGGGGTGCGGAAAGAGCCTCTGTCCCCCAAACGCTTACGGTCCAGCTGGGGGCTGAGACACTAGGACCGCACTCACAAAGTGCTGCCCGAGGGCACAGTTCTGGGGGTGCACTCAGAGGGCTTCATTTCAGTAAAGGGGGGCAGAGGGGTGCAAAGGAGGGGAGCCCGGGACACCTGGGTATGATGGAATGAGTTCCTTTTGAGCAGACGAAGACGTGAGGGGAGGCCATCCCTGTGACACTGAGGCGGCCATCCCTGTGACACTGAGGCAGCCGTCCCTGTGACACCAAGGAGGCCATCCCGGCCCAACCCAGGGGACGTGGGGGAGAAGGTGGCGATGATGGCAGAAGCAGGGTCCATCAGACCCTTTCAGACTTTTCCAAACAACGTCACAGTGGCACTGAGGGTGGGAATGCCAACCGCCCCTGCAGAGAGGAGCAGGAGACCCCCTGCCTCTGAATCACTGCTCCCGAGGAGCCCGGGCTTACTCCCACGGCGCTCACCAGGCCCCGTGTCTCCGAGGGCACAGCATGGGGAACGAGGACAAGGACACAGACGAGCTCTGAGCGCCTCCGGCCACCCTGGGGGTGGCTGTGCCATCACCCCGCGACCACGGCCGCCCCCCACCCGCCCTTGTCCCGTGTGCTGTGTGCGAACTGGGTCACGGATTCTTCCTGGCCCCTGCAGGTGTCACTTTGTAAAGTGACCCGTGTGATGTTTGTCGTGCTCGGGGCTCCGAGTCTGTCGTGTGCGTCCCCTCACGGGCCTGGCCAAACAGGTGTGTGGTCACACTCAGCCCGCGCTGTCCAGCCTCCTGCCTGGCCCGTGCCACCAAGGGTCTGCCTGGCCCGTGCCACCAAGGGTCTGCCTGGCCCGCGCCACCAAGGGTCTGCCTGGCCCGCGCCACCAAGGGTCTGCCTGGCCCGTCCCACCAAGGGTCTCCCTCTGCGGCTGCTGCACAGCCTGAGATCCCTCCGCCCCCACCGCGTCCTCGGGTCTGGGCCTTGTCAGCAACCCAGAAGCTTCCACCAGGAAACGTAATCTGACCACCCAGAGCGCTGAGCGTCATCCTGCTCCCTGCTCTGGGGAAACATGACTGACGATAAGGGGGCTGCTTCTTCCAGAACGTTCTGTGCACAAACACGAAAACAGCCCAGCTCGCTCCCTGCCAGGCTCAACCTCAGCGCAGAGAAGCTTGAGGGCTGGAGGGGGCAGGGCTCCCGGCCGGGTGGCGGGGGACGGAGCCCCGGGGAGCAGGAGGCCGGGGGGCGGGGCTGGCCGTGGGTGGGCGCCAGCCGGTGACGATGGCGGGAAGGGCAGCACGGGTCACACTGCATTAATCCGGGGGGCGGGGGTCGCGGTGCAGGCTTTGTGCCCTGGAGTTTCAGGGGGAAGGCTCGCCCGGAACGGCTCGCCCCGCGGCGTTGGCACAGCTCTGCGTCACTGGGCTCCGGAATGTCCCCGCCTGAGGCATCCTCCTTCCTCGGAGAAACCCAGACCCAATGTCACAAGGAAACCCGCGAGGAAGCACCAGTCTGGGCACGTGACTCCCACGGAGAGGCCAGTGTCGCTGGGCATTTGCTGCAGCGCCGGAGGCAGGCCGAGGCCAGTCCACGGAGCCAGGACTCCAGCAGAGGGGACCGTCCCCAGGCCCGTCCCTGGTCCCCGACTCCAACCCTTTGTCCAGCGACTATCGTTTTACGCCACGAACGGCACGCGGGCCCCTTTGAGCACAGCCAGCCTCGCGTCCCGGTTGGGACTTTGCCTTCCGGTGACACGCGGTCCGAGCTCATCACGTGGGTCCCCGGGGCCCCGCCTCACCCGGTGCTCACGCCGCACCCGCTGCCGTCCTACTAGCTGCCGCCGTGTCGGGGGGCGCCCGGGGCAGCTGACAGGAGATGCCACCCCGACGGGTGCTCCGGGGTTTTGGTTTTCCTTTTGAAGTCCTGCAGCTGTGGCCTGTGTGACAACGGAGCCAAAGGAGCCTCCTCTCCAAGTTCATTTCGATCCCCCAGGCCGAGCTGAACTATTAGACTCGTTAGCATTTCCGTCCCCAATGGTGCACGTCCATTTCCTCTCATTTGATTTGCATGTGAAAGCGAGTCGATTTGCATAAGGGGAAGCTCTTGGTCTTTTTCTTTTTAAATTAAGAAAAAAACAGACGTAATGGTTTCCCAGGGGGGAAAGTGCCACCCAAACACATCTGCTCAGCAGCTCGAACCCGGCAGCCCCGTGTGGTGGGAGGGAGGGATTCCAGTCCTCACACTGTCACACACTCAGGTCCCATCCCCGTGCCGCCCCGGGGACCCTACTGGGAAACGGGGTCTTTGCAGAGGTGGGCAAGTTGAGACGGCGTCCTGCGTCCCTCGGGTGGGCCCTGAGCCAGTCGGGCTGGTGTCCTCGTAAAAGGGGCGACCGGGGCACAGGCACAGGGACACGACGTGAGAGCGAGCTCCCTCCCCCCGTCCCGCCCGCCGTCCTTGTCCCCCCACCTTTCCTCCTGGCCGATGGAAGCACGGAGACGGGCGCCCCCGCGGCAGCATCGCGGTGATGCTAGAAGGACGTCCGGCAGGAAGAGGCTCGGGCCCTGCCCGTGCAGGACAGGAGATGCCGACCGCGATGTGGGGGCCGGATCGGGCAGCTCTGGTCTGCGGCCACCAAGTCACACCTACGAGCGTGTAGGGACACATGGCCGCCACTGTGGCAACGCTCTTGTCTCCGTTTTGGCAAGTCGGGGGGCCGTCATGTCGGGGGGCCGCCGTGTCGGGGGGCC
>PVJL010019979.1:0-12871 GCA_004026885.1 Lyroderma lyra
ACCAGCCTTATTCTTTTTATGTAGTATTGCTTTGGCAATTCGAGGTCTTTTATGGTTCCATATAAATCTAATAATTCTTTTATCTATTTCACGAAAGTATGATTGTGGGATTTTGATGGGTATTGCATTAAATCTGTAGATTGCTTTGGGCAGAATGGCCATTTTAACAATATTAAGTCTTCCTATCCATGAACAGGGGTATTTTTCCACCTCTTAAAGTCTGTTTCAATTTATTTCAAAAGTGTCTTAAAGTTCTCTGTGTATAAGTCTGTCACGTTCTTTGTTAATTCCCAGGTATTTCATTCTTTTTGTTGTGATAGCAAAAGGAATTGACTCCCTCATTTTTTTATTGACTCCCTCATTTCTTTAGTAAGGGTATTTTAAATAATCCAGAAGACCATTTGGAATAAATGGAATGGTTTCTTCTGTTCTTCGGTATTTTGTTAAAGCAGTTAAGCTGAATCGCTAGATTCTCATATCTTTGGTTAAAATTGATAAACAACCTTTAGTGGAGTGTAATAATAAATTAGTTTTAACTTTTCCCCCAAATCTCCTTTGTCTGCTTAGAAATAATATGCTGGTAACTTTGCTTTAAATTCTTATGGACAACCTAAACATGCATTGGAAAATAAAAGAATTTACAAAATTTACCCAACGATTAAAGTCAGTGATTAATTATGTATTAGTTATTAGTGTGTGTTTAAGGATGTACCACTAAATCAATGAATAGTTGAGTAGATGGCAGAAATATTTGTGATTGTTGTTGAGCATTTGTTAATTTCAGACATATCCACTAGGAGTTAGCAGTTCCAGTGTTAGCTGTATTTTTATGTAAACCACAATAGCATCTCATATCTTTTATCCATCATAGCACTCAAAGTAATTTCTTAGCCATAATTATACAGAGAAGGTTTTCAAATGTACTGATTCCTAGGTACTGATTCTAGACCAATTAAATCAGAAATTGATGAGTAGTACCAGGCAGTGGTCATTTTTGAAAGCTTCATAAAGCCTTTTATCAACTTAATCTAAACTTCAGAATTGTTGCACAGAATCTTCAGTTACAATTCAAAAATTCTATAACAAACACAAATCCGTATCCAAAACATTTTCTCACCACCCCTTCCTCACTTATGTTGGCGTGCAGTCTAAAACATTAGTAAAATATACTCTGCTACAAGATGCTGTATAAAATTATGTATTGGTGGTGTTCATTTTCATGTTTCTAAAGCTGTGACACGACTTTTGGCCTAGTATATTTCATTTATAAATTTTTTAAGCTTATGTGAATTGTCTATGCCCAATGTTTGTGATCAGAATGATTTTATGAAATAAAAATAGAAGCTTGAATCAATAAAATTCGGTTGGTTTAAATAATGAAAACATTTAATTTCTCCATAAGCCTGATCACATGTAATAAAAGAAAACTAGCATCATCCAAAACAATTGCGTGAATACTCACTATAGTATATTAGAAAATCAAACTTTCTTAAAGTGGATTATAATCAATTAGCAGATTAGTTCCCGTTTTTTGGTACAGTAAAATTGAAAACATTTATATGTGAGAGGGGGACATTCTCATTTTCCATAATTCTTAAAGGACAACTGAGGACAGCATGTTAGTTTCCTTAGACATATTAGTTAGTATGGTTAATAATCATTAAAAGCTTCAGAATTTATATCAGTATGCTAATGCATGTAAACACAAATACATACACACAAATACCTCCACTGTGCCGTAGACTGGCTACATTATTTTCAGAGCAAGTGCAAAATAAAAATGTAGAGTCGTCAGTTAAAAAGTTATTAAACATTTTATGACTCTTGTAGAGTATTCAACAAAGCACCGGCCTATCTATGTAGGATCCTGTGAGACTGCACAGATCACAGGTCCAAGAGCTAGCCTGGATTGTGCCTTTACTGTACGCAGGTCTGGCAGGGTAATCAATAAAGTAGAAGGGTGTGTGTTTCAAAAGCTTACACACCAATGAAACTAACATGTCATCACTAGAGAGCAGTGTGTGGTAATCTGTATCTTAGTGATAAGCTTAATAGACTATCTAAAGTCTAAATATCGGTGGGCATTTTAGACAGGACCAAATTTCAAAGACTTTGGGCATGGACCAAATGTCTCTGTGGACAATTTGAACAGGACCAAATGTCATGTAAGGCAGGAATGGGCATGAGAAGTCATACATAGCCTAGAAAATGTAACTGGTTGCTTGTAGGATGGTGATGTGTCAGATAAGTAATTGCCATCACTGACTTTCTTCATTTTTAAAGTGGGAATAATGATATACTGCAGAAATTTTATGACAATTAGTTGGGGAAATCTATGTAAAGTTAATTTGTAAATGACAAAGCTGGTCCTTTTTTTGTTTGATAAATATGAGGATATTTTTAATCTGGATGAATTTTAAAATACCTATTCTAATACTTTCCCTTATTCTTTATAGCTTCTCATCTAATTGCCCTTTTTTTTTTTTTTTTTTTTGCTTTTTGGTATGTGGGTAGCTCCCTGACTGGGAATCGAACCCAGGCTGCAGCGCTGACAGTGCCACCGCTGAAGCCTTAAGCCACTACACCATCAGGGAACTCCCCTAATTGCCTTTTGAAATCAATATGTACTTTCCACAAATGACAGAACTGAAGTAAGAATTAATTAATGTATTTAAAATTACTATAGTTTTCTTTCCTCAGTATGTTTTCTGCTCAAAATTTAGGTTATTGTCTCAAATTTTCAATGTATTTTGAGTTTGGTGCTCATTGGAACTTGAGATAACAAAGACTGTTTTTTTTCCTCTAGAGTCTAGACATTTGTTTTTATATTTTGTTTTGATTTTCTCTGGGGTGGGGATGG
This sequence comes from Lyroderma lyra, assembly GCA_004026885.1. Taxonomy (NCBI): domain Eukaryota; kingdom Metazoa; phylum Chordata; class Mammalia; order Chiroptera; family Megadermatidae; genus Lyroderma; species Lyroderma lyra. The sequence continues at coordinate 2,861 of PVJL010019979.1, forward strand.
CAATGCACTAATGCCTTTATGGGGCAGTATTTTAAACCTTTGCCAACTTTGCAAATGGGGCCTACGTGTTTTTTCATTCCATCTTGCTTAAGGCAAACACCTAGCAGCTATTTTATCTTTAATCCTTTTTTATGTGTTTGAAATGTCGTGTGTGTGTGTGTGTGTGTGTGTGTGTGTGTGTGTGTGTGTATGTTTCTGTGTGTCAGAATGTATGATGTCATCTCAAATTTTTTGAGGAGATACTTGGTTTGGGTTAATATTCTGGGTCGCTCCCAGTTTTGTTTTCATTTAAAAAAATATATAAGGAGCTTTGTAAATACAACAGCTTTTATTTCTCCCCCTTCTTTTAATTTAAAGCTCTCTGCCATTTATATATGCTTCTTAGGAAATATTTCCATTAATTATGTCCAGCTTATCTTGGAAACATATATGTTATGTTTTGGAAGGAACTGAAAAGCATAGCATTTTGTGAGCAGCATTCCTGAAACCCTGAGTTCTGCAGCATCTTCTCATGCCAAAGGGACATTACCTCTGAAACTCTCTTTTCCCATTACAGTGCAATTGGAGGTGCAATCTTACTGTCACTGGACAATGGCACAAAATACAGTGTTTGTGGGAGCCAGGTGGGGTGTGCAGTATTTGCAAAAAAACTCATGGCTAATTTATTATTTGAGGGCTAACTTGTAAACTCATCTAGGATTCCACAAATTCCTCATTAGTAGATCTCTTCATATGTAATCCTCATTGCTAATATTCACCAGGACGGTGTAACTTTGTTTGTTTGTTTTATTAGAGGAGGGCTCTAATGCACTGTGCTTTTAATTTAGAAGGAAATCCCAGATGATTTAAATTCTTGGTCCTGTGAAGACACACATGTGATCCTGGGTGTTTGCGAGCAGTTCTTTCATTTTCTGCCAGTGTGGCCCATTGCTGTTGTCCAATAAACCTTGTGTACTTTAAAAAAATAAATAAGTAAAATTACTGTAGTTATCATCATTTTATTATAATTAGCATGCAATAATTCACCTTCTCGAATCTATTGTTTTAAGAATAAAATTTATCAGTTTTATTTTGTGCTTTATTTTTCAAATAGACTAGCATATTGAAAAAATTTTTAAATTAATGCTGAATATTTCCTTGCATTGTAGTTCTTAATCTTTTCATGGGGTCAGAGACAATTTTGAAAATCTGGTGAAGGCTATGGAGTCTCTTAGTATTAAGTCAATATTGCGTAAAATTTCAAATGTCCTCTTAAACAAATTTTATGTAAATAATTTCTGCATTACCTACATGTAGTACTTAATTTAAATTTAAATACTGAGACCATAAAATTGACCTCATCAAGATCAATTTCCGAGTGACATGAGTTAGTTGTCTGTTTTGTGGGTTGTTGGTCATTTGATCGGGCTGGCACATGTCCCGTAAGGAAAAAAAAATACAAAACAAAACACAAAAAAAGACAAAGTACTTTAAGAATCTAGCAGGGTAATGTAGAAAACTATGATGTTTGATTTTAGAATCTCTAAGAAATTGAAGAAAGGACAATATTTCATTTGATATAATCATATAGGCATAGAGTTGAATACTGAAGAATTTATCTGAAAAAATAGAATATGCTTGTAAAACATTGGGACCAACTAGAAAAAGTTATGGTCAAACAATCCTTAGGATTTTCCTTAAGGTTCTGCCAGATCATTGCTAAAGTATTCCCTAACATGATATGCAATTTGATGGATAATATAGCACTGTGAGAAAGATATAAAAATTTGCTATTATGATTTTTATAAAAGAAATACAAGTCAAATAGTATAGCAAGCTCACAGGAATTTATCAAATTAAGTGTCATATTTTCAGAGACCAGGACTTGTTTAGAGTCATTTTATATCTAATTTTATTACTAACTTGAAATAATAAAAGTTTTTAAAGAATTGTCTTTTGCTAATTTTCAGAATAATAAATGGTCATTAGGTTTCTTCAGAATTTAATTTCATGTTACCTGATAGCATTTCATTTTCTCATGTTATCCTATTGCATTTATAATGTTAGATTTTTACTAAGCATGTTTCCTAGAAGATTTATTTTTCTCTTTGCCATTCCTAGACTGGTTACCTTCAAGGCATCCTAATGTTTCTTCAATGTGTAGTGCATTTTAAATCATTTTAATTATATTTCACCTTTCAGAATGATCTGAAATAGGGGACTGCAACAGTCATATCTTAGTAAATGTCATTCCAATAACCTTGCATCACCAAAGTTAGATTTCTAACAAAGAATGTTAGGTATGTATTTAATTTTAAACATTGCCTTGTCCCAGGCACTGATTTTATAAATGAGAAAATTTAGACCCAATGTGACTATATGACCTCCTCAATCTTATTTCAACTTTTTAAACTCCATCTGTTGATAAATTCAAGTATTTGATACACACTTGTCATATAACCTCTCTGAATTTGTCCAATATTAAATATAATAGGTAAAGGTATTTAAAAGCTGAATACAAAATACTTTTACTAAATAATTTAACATTGTACAAATCTGTTTTTATTTGTTCTATACTAGGGAAGAATCTTTGCATATTTGAACAGCAAAATTACTGCAAAGCATACAAGAATAAAGGAGATAGATTGAAAATTAATTGGCAAAGAAAGGTCTCAAATTATAATAAAAGTTGAACAGAACCAAAATAAGTCCAAATTAGAGTTTGTTGAATGTGGGGAGGGGAGGTATAAAAACTCTGAGGCTTACCTAAATCAAATAAGTACATATGGCTTTAATACTTAATTTTTAGAGCAGTTTTGGGTTTACAATAAAATTGAGAAGGAGGTACAGATTTCTCATCCCTTCTCATACCTTCTGATCCCACACATGCTTCGTTTCTCATAATTCACATCACCAGAATGGTACTTTTTTTTTTTTAACCAAGAATAAACCTACAAGACATATCATAATTTCCAAATTCCATAGTTTACTCGAGGGTTTACTCTTGCTGTTGTATATTCTATGGTTTTGACATAAATGTATAGTAACATATATTCATTATTAGGACACATTCACTGACCTAAAAATCCTCTTTACTCTGCCAATTGATCTCTTCTCCCACCTAGCTCTCTGGAAACTACTGATCTTTTTATGTCTCCCTAGTTTTGCCTTTTCCATATCATATAGTTGGAATTATACAGTGTGTAGCCTTTCAAATTGGCTTCTTTCACTTATTAATATACATTTATGCTTCCTTCATGTCTTTTCATGGCTTGACAGCTCATTTCTTTTTAACACCAAATAACATTCCATTGTCTGGATGTACCATGGTTTACTTATCCATTCCTGTACGAAGGACATCTTGGTTGCTTCCAAGTTTTGGGGATTATGAATAAATCTGTTTGTTAACATTGTATGCAGGTTTTTGTGTGGACGTAAGTTTTCCACTCCTTTGGGTAAATGCCAAAAAGTGTGATTGCTCGATCGCATAGTAAGAGTATGCCTAGTTTTGTAGTAAACCATCCTGTTGTCTTCCAAAGTAGCTGTACCTTTTGCTTTCCCACCATCAATGAGTGAGAGTTCCTGTTGCTCCACGCCCTCAGCAGCATTTGGGGTTCTGAGTGTCCTGGAGTTGGTCATTCTTTTGTGTGTAACAGTATCTTATTGTTTTAATTTGCATTTTTCTGATGACATATGATGTGGAGCATCTTTTCCTATGTTTATTTACCATCTGCATGTCTTCTTTTTTAACTTTATTTTCTTACAAAAGAATTTAAGAATTATTTCTTTATTTTGGATAATAGTTAGATGTGCCTTTTGCAATTTTTTTCTTCCAGTCTCTGGCTTATCTTCTTATTGCATTGACATTGTCTTTCATAGTGGAAAAAAGTTTTTCATTTTAATGAGGTTCAGCTTATCAATTATTTCTTTCATCTATCTTACATTGTCTTTCATAGTGGAAAAAAGTTTTTCATTTTAATGAGGTCCAGCTTATCAATTATTTCTTTCATCTATCTTATCTTTAGTGTTATATCTAAAAATATATCACGCCTAAGTCTTTCTCCTATGATTATACAGGTTTTCTCTTATGTTATCTTCTAGGAATTTGATAGTTTTGGATTTCAGATTTAGGTCTGTGATCAATTTTGAGTTAATTTTTATGAAGGGTATCAGGTATATATGTACATTCAAGTTTCTGCATGTGGATTTTCAGTTACTTTAATAATATTTGTTACAAAGTCTGTCTTTGTTCTATTGTATTGATTTTTTCTCTTTTGTCAAAGATCATTTGGCTATGTACATGGGAGTCTATTTCTGGGCTCTCTATTCTGTTTCATTGATCGATTTGTCCATTCCTTCACTAGTAAGAGATTATCCTAACTAATGTAACTTTATAGTTAAGTCTTAAAGTAGGGTAGTGTCAGTGTTTTAACTTTGTTATTCTTTAATATTGTGCTATTCTGGGTCTTTTACCTTTCATATAAACTTTAGAATCATTTTATTGATATCCATAAAATAACTTGCTGGGATTTTGATTAAGATTGCATTGTATTTATAGATCAAGTTGGGAAGAACTGACATCTTGACAGTACTGAGTCTTTCTATCCATGAACATAAAATATATCTTTATTTATTGTTTTTGTTTATCAGAGTTTTATAGTTTTCTTCATGTAAATCTTGTACATGTTTTGTTAGAATTATGCTAAGTATTTTTTGTTTAGGTGCTAACGTAAGCAGTATTATAGTTTTAATTTCAAAATTGACTTGTTCATTGTCATATGAAAAATCAATTGACTTTTGTATATCAGTTATACAAAACTTCAGTATACTAGAAATAGAGGAAAACATTCTCAACTTGATAAAGACTACAAAAAATATAAGGCTAACATCATACCTACTGGTGAGAATCTCAAAGTTTTATATGAAAATAAGGTACGAAAGAAACTTCTGGAGGATCCTAGATGGCAGAGTATGTAAACACTGTGCCTGCTTTGTTCCATGAGCACATTAAAATTACAACTAAATTATTGAAAAGCAAACCTGGAGAAACATCTGAAGTCTAGCTGAATCAGTTATTAATTTGCTTTAATCAGTTGTTAGTTTTAAGAGTTGTTTTGTCTATTCTTTCAGATTTTCTACATGGATGATGATGTTATCTGCAAATAAAGACAATTTTATGTCTTCCTGTCCAATATGTGTAACTTTCTTTTCTTTTCTTGCCTATTACATAAGTAAGCAATTCCAGTATGACACTGAAAAGGAGCGCTGAAAGGGAACATTCATATCTTGTACCTTATCTTTTTGTCTTTTTTTTCTCCTTTATTTCCATCTTTCAATTACATTTGATATACAATATTATTGTTTTCAGGTGTACAGCATAGTGATGAGACATTTATGTAACTTACAAAATCTTTATTTTGAAACATCTGGTTCCCATCTGACACCACGTATAGTTACTACAATGTTATTGACTATATGCCCTGTGCTACACTTTATACCCCTGTGACTATTTTGTGATTATGAACTTCTACTTGATTTCTTCCCCTTTTTCACCCACCCCTCCCACTCTCCTCAACAAATCTAGTACCCATCAGATGCCACCCCCAGTTATTGCAACATTATTGACAATATTCCCATGTTATACCCTCTATCCCCGTAAGTATTACTTTGTAACCACCAAACTGAACTTCCCAATCTCTTCCCCTTATTTCATCTCCTCCTCCAACCTTCCTCCCATCTGGCAACAAACCAAATGTTTTCTGTTATCTATGAATCCATTCCTGTTCTACTTGTTTATTTTCTTCTTTGGATTTCACCTATAAGCAAAGACAACTTCCATTTGTCTTCCTCTGTTTGATACTTTACTCAGTGCAATACTGCCTATGTCTTTTGATTGAAGCTTTTAACCCATTTAAATTAAAGTAATTGTTGATATGTAGCTATTGCCATTTTATTATTCATAATTTTGCTTTTTCTTCCCATCTTACAGTAGTTCCTCTAATATTCCTTGCTATACTGATTTGACGGTGATGAAATTTTTTAGCTTCATCTTGTCTGGGAAGCTCTTTACTTGTCCTTTGATTTTGAACGATAGCTTTGCTGAGTAGAATAATCTTGGTTGTAGATCCTTGCTTTTCATCATATTGAATGTTTTCTGCCACTCCCTTCTGGCCTGCAAAGTTTCTGATGAGAAATTAGCTGACAGTGTTCTGGGAGCTCCCTTGTAAGTACTTAGTTGCTTTCCCCTTGCTGTTTTTAGGATTCTCTCCTTGTCTTAAACCCTTGCCATTTTAATTATGATATGTTTTGGTGTGAAATTTGGGTTTATCTTGTTTGGGATTCTCTGTGCTTCCTGGGCTTGTCTATTTCCTTCACCAGGTTAGGGAAGTTTTCAGTCATTATTTCTTCAAATAGGTTCTCAATTCCTTGCTTTCTCTCTTCTGCTTCTGGTACTTCTATGGTGTGAATATTGTTATACTTGATGTTGTCCCAAAGACCCCTTAACCTATCCTCATTTTTTAGGATCCTGTTTTCTTTTTGGTGTTCTCACTGGGTGTTTTCTGCTACTTCATATTCTAGTTAGCTGATTCGATCCTCTGCTCCATTTAGTCTGCTAGTGATTCTTAATATTGCATTCCGAATTTCAGTTATTGTTTTCTTCATTTCTGACTGGTACTTTATTATGGTTTCTATGTCCTTCTTTATGTTCGCTATCTCTCTGTCGAAGTTTTCACTAAATTCCTTGAGCTTCTTAAACTTACCATTTTTGAGCTCTGTATTTGGTAGGTTGCTTGCTTCCATCTTATTTAGTTCTTCTAGATTTTTCTTCTGTTCTTTTATTTGAGATGTATTTTTTTGTGTCCTCATTTTGGATGCCTGTCTGTGTTTGTTTCTATGTATTAGGTGGATCTTCTATGTCTCCCAGTATTGCTAGATAACCTTATGTAGTAGGTGGCTTGTGGAGCCCTGGTACCATCTCCCTGGTCACCTGCACTTGATGCTTCTGTAGATTCTGGTTTGGTGCCAATGCTGTGCCTGGAGCTAGTCAGAAAAATTCTCAGAGCACACAAATGCTGGTCACCTGTGTGGATCCTGTGGCCTTAAATAGTTTTCCAAGGAAGATTGCAATGCAGGTGGGACTGACTGCTCACCCGAAAAAGTGCCTCTGGCATTGGCAAAGTTGGGTGGGGTGGGCTCCCAGTGAGTCATCAGGGTGGAACGAGTGGAGCTCACCTGACCAATCAGGTTCAGATTTGGTCATATGGGAGTTAGCATAACACAGGAAAGATTGTGCCCACCAGCAGGATGCATGGGAAAAGGACTCACCCAGGAAAAATGGTGACTGTCCTCCAGCCTTTGTCCCAAAGCCACACACCTCTGTCTGCCACTCCTGTACCTCCAACACTCCCTGAGTCACTATACCTCTGCCAGAGCCCAGGGTAAGTACCTGCAAGTGACTGAGTTTGCACTGGCACTTTAAGAGGAAGGCTGGGTTTCCCAACGCCTTCCATCCCAACCCGATGTTGGGTCCTCACTGTTTTGCACAGTCAGATGTTGTAGGGCTTCTCTTCCGAACATCAGTGCTTTGGGCTGGGGAGCCTGGTATGAAGTGAAGTTTTCTCAGTCCTCCCCAGGGAACCTTCATGGCTTAGATATCCTTCTTGATTCTCTACTGCCACTGCAGGTTTCTCTCCTTTTGAATCTGTGCTACTCCTACGAGGCTTGATGTGGCCTCCCCTTTTTTGTAGCCTTAGTTATAAAACTTCTGTTCAGATGGACTTCTGATGTTTCTCCAGGTTTGTTTTTCAATAATTTAGTTGTAATTTTAATGTGCTCATGGAACAAAGCAGGCACAGTGTATACATACTCTGCCATCTAGGATCCTCCAGAAGTTTCTTTTGTACCTTATTTTCATATAAAACTTTGAGATTCTCACCATTAGTTATGATGTTAGCCTTATGTTTTTTGCAGTCTTTATCACGTTGAGAATGTTTTCCTCTATTTCTAGTATACTGTGATTTTTAAAAATCATATATGAATGCTGGATTCTGTCAGATGCTTTTTCTGCATGTATATGATCATGTGATTTTTATTTTTTTAGTCTGTTGATGTGATGAATCACATTAATAAATTTTCAAATGTTGGACCAGCCTTGAATAACTGGGATAAGTCCCACTTGGTTGTGGCATATGATTTCTTTTATACTTTTTGAATTTGAGTCATTAGTGTTTTATTAATATTTTTACATCTGTGTTTATGAGATATATTTGTTGGCAGTCTCCTTTTTTGTGTACCTTCATCAGGTTTTCGTGTCAGGGTAAAACTGGCCTCATAGAAAGAGTTAGGAAGTATTCCCTCTGCTTCTGTCACTTGAGTGATTGTAGAGAATTAGTGTAATTTCTTCCTGAAATGTTTCATAGAATTCATCATTGAACCTACTTAGGTGCTTTTTGTTTTGGAAAAACATAAATTATTGATTTAATGTCTTTAATAAATATTGTCCTATTCAGATAATCAGTTTCCCCTTGTGTAAGTTTTGGCAGATTGTATCTTTCAAGGTTTGATTTGTTTCTAGGTTATCTAATTTGTGCTCTATAGGTGTTCATAGCATATCTTCATTATCATTTTAGTGTCTGTGTGGTCTGTGATATCATTTCTTTAATTTTGTTACTGGTAATTATCTTTTCTTTTTTCTTAGCTTGATTAAAGGCTTAACAATTGTTTTAATCTTAACAAAGAAGCAGCTAATGGGTTTTGTTCATTTTCTTTATTGATTTACTATTTTCAATTTCATTGATTTCTACTTTAATTATTACTGATTTTTTTTTCTGCTAACTTTGGACCTAATTAGCTGTTCTTTTTCCAGTTTCCTAAGGTAGAAACTTAGGTCATTGATTTTAGAAGATCTAAAATCTTCTAAAATCAATGACCTAAGTTTTAATATAGGCATTTACTGCCATAAATTCTAAGCACTCAGCACTTCTTTCATTGCAGCTCATAAATCTTGGTAAGTTGTGTTCCTGCTTGCCTCCCTGCTTTGAGATGCAATTGACATATAACATTGTGTACATTTAAGGTCTATGTGTTGTGGATACATTTATATATTGCAAAATGAGTACCACTGTAACATTAGCTAACTCTTCTCTTACATCGCATAATTACTACTTCTTTTTATGATGAAAATATTTAAGATCACTCTCTTAGCAACTTTCAAGTATACAATACAGTTATTTACTATAGTCACTATGTTGTACATTAGATCCCCATAAATCATTCCTCTTATAACTAGAATTTTGTACCATTTGACAAACATTTCCCTATTTCTCCCAACAAACAGCCTCCTGGTAAATATCACTCTATCCTCTATTTCTTTTAGATCAACATTTTTAGATTTCACATAGAATTGCTGTCATGTAGTATTTGTCTTTTTCTGTCTTATTTCACTTAGCATAATGCACTCAAGATTTATCCACGGTGTTGCAAACAGCAGAATTTTCTTTCTTTTCATGGCTGAATAATAATGCACTGTGTGTGTGTGTGCACGCGTGCGCGTGTGCATGCATGCGCACATGCAAGTGTGTGTATCGCATCTTCTTTATCCATTCATCTATTGATAATACTTAGATTGTTTTCGTATCTTGGCTATTGTGAATCATGCAGCAATAAACATGGAAGTGCAGATAGGCCTTCTATATCCTGTATTTATTTTCTTTGGGATATATGCATATACCCAGAAGTGGGGTTATTGGATCATATGGTAGTTTTTAAACAGATTTTGAGGAAACTCTTTATTGTTTTCTATAATGGCTATTCCAGTTTACATTCCTAACAATAGTGAATTAAGTTCCATTTCTTCCACATCCTCACCAACACTAGTTATATCTTGACTTTTTGATACTAGTCATTCTAACAGATGTGAAGTAATATCTCATTGTGGTTTTTATTTGCATTTTTCTGATTATTAGTAATGTTGAGTAACTTTTTATGTACATTTGGCCATTTGTATGTCTTCCTTGGAAAAATGTCTACTTA
>PVJL010019980.1:0-12876 GCA_004026885.1 Lyroderma lyra
ACACACACACACACACACACACACACACACACAGGCCTTCTGGGATTTTATTTGGGATTGTCTTGAATCTACAGATCATTTTACTAATTTTGAGTCTTCTAATCCATGAATATGGTATACATCTCTCTAATTTCTCTTAATAATGTTTTGTCATTTTCAGTGTCCTGGACATCTGTCCTTTACATGTCCTGTACATCTGTCATTACGTTTATTCCTATGTGTTCTTTGTTTTTGGTGCTATTGTTTTAAAAAATTTCTATTTCCATCTGTTTGTTGCCAGTGTTTAGAAATATAATTAATTTTTTATAATTTTTTTTTTTTTTTTTTTTTTTTTTTTTTTTTTTTTTTTTTTTTTTTTTTTTTTTTGCTTTTTGGTATGTGGGTAGCTCCCTGGCTGGGAATCGAACCCTGGCCGCAGCGCTGACAGCGCCAGTGCTGAAGCCTTAAGCCACTACACCATCAGGGAACTCCCTAATTTTTTATAATATTGACAGCACATCCACTAATCTGGTCAGATCACTTACAAATTCTAATATTTTGGAGATTCTTTTGGATTTTCCACGTACACATTTATGTAATCTTTAAATAATAACAGTTTCCTCCTCCCTTTCTAATATTTATAAAGTTTATTTCTTCTTTTTTTCATATTATCCCGGTAAAGACCTCCAGTGCCATGTTGAATAAAAGTGACTCTTTGATAACTACCTTTTCTCAGATTGAGAAAAATTCCTTTTCACTCCTAGTTTACTGGTGTTTTCAGAGCTTTATTAATGAATATTGAATTCTATCAAATGCTTTTTCTGCATCGACAGAGAGGATCCTAATTGTTTTCTAACATTAGTCAGTGAATGAGGTAACGTACACCCATTATTTGATTTGCGAGTGTTAAATCAACCTTGTTCTCTGAAGATAAAACCTCCTTGGTCATAATATGTTATCCTTTTTCTATACTGCTGGATTCAATTTCCTAATATTTTGTTTAGAATTTTTCTATTAATGTTCGTAAATTAGCTCGACCTGTTGTTTTCCTTTCTTGTAATTTCCTTCTGAGGTTTTGGTGTCAGTACAGTGATCATCTGTGTCTGATTTTCCTGTGACTGTCCCGTTCTTTGTGCCGAGGAACCCTCTCCGTCCCGGGCAAACAAGGACAGCTGGTCACCCGAAGTGTCAGCGTTCTTCTGGCCTCATGAATGCATTGGGAGGTATTTCTCTCTCAGTCCTCTGGGTTTTTGTAAGATTGGCATACTTTCTTTCTTGAATATTTGAAAAGATTAACCAGTGAAGTCATGTGAGCTTAGAATTTTCTTTGTTCGGACGTGTTTAAATCATGAATGTAATTTACTTACGAGATATAGGAGTGTTCTTTTTAGTATATCTGTTTGATTAGATTGTTTTTTAAAGGATTTGACAATTTTATCTAAGTTGTCGAATTTCCTGGCATAAAGTTGCCAGAACTTTTATTTTCTTTCAATTCTGTGACATGATTTTCTGTGTAGACGTCTTGCAGTATTTATTAGATTACTCTTGGGTGTTGGATCATTTGTGATGCCGCTGTGAATTATAGTGTTTTAAAAGTTCTTGTTTGTATGCTTTGCCGCTGGTCGTCAAAATACTATTGAGTTTACATTGAACTTATACCCAAAGGTCTGGCTTGACTTAGTTATCAGTTCTAATAATTTATCTTCAGAATTTGTAAGATATTCTGTGTCCAAAAATAACTTTGTGAAAAATGACAGTTTTGTTTATTTCTTACCAACCCACATTCTTTGCTTTTAAAGTTTCTTTCTTTTTTCCTTTCTGCCTTTTCTTTTCTCTTTTCCTTTTCTTCTATTTCCTCTTTGCTTCTTCTTTTTTGATTTCATTGCACTGGCCATCTCAGAGAAAAAGGTTTCAGTATTTCACCTTTAAATGTCCGTTAATTATATTTTAAAATAAGACCTTTTTTCTTTGAGGAATTCAAAGAATAAAATAATTTCATCGTCAAATAAATTATGTATCTTAAATTTGAAAGTCTGAAAATAGGCAAAGACTGTTTCTCAGAGGACAAAAGTAGATTTGGGGTCTGAAATACAGCCTCTACTCAAATATATTTTTCTCTTCTAAATAATTAAACACTTGTTGAGCAATTGTCCCTATAACATATAGAAATGTCCATTTCTCTTTAAAAAAGAAAACCCTTTAATGGTGTTAGCCAGGAGATGCCCATCCAGCTTAATGCCTGCTCTTAGCTGGAGGAGCTATCTTCCAAGGCCAACAGGGAAAGTACAAAAGCTTCCTGATTTCTCCTGTGACTGACCCCAAAGCCTCCCTCCCCTCACTGAGGGTATCAAGGTGGGGACTGAGGCCTCGCCCAGAACTCAATCTGTGTGCAAATGGTTATAAAACCTTCACAGCTTCTGGGGTGGGTAGGGGCAGGGCCCAGGGTGGGACACCCCTCCTCAAACCTGCAAACCAGGACCAGGTAAGATCCCGGCTTGGTGAGTATCCGCGGCCAGCCCGAGGTGTGCTGATTTCTGGTTCCTTAAAATTTGACTTTGAGCTTGCTGGAATTGATTTGCAGGTGAACTTTCTGAGAGGCTACTTTACGGTGGTGCACGTTTAGCAACCCTCACAGCCCTCTCCCTGCCACCCCTGGTGGACCAGCTCCACCCGTGACCTCATCTGACACACACGGCAACATGTTAACACATGCTAATGTGACCTCATGGCTGCTTTGGTTTTTCTGCATGACTTCAAAATATTGTTAATCTGCCTCCATTTATGATCAGCTCATGATGTGCCTGAAGCCCCATCACACACCCATTGTCAGGCCAGCACCGTGAGAGTACATTCTGGACTCTGACCTCCAAGAGTGGTCCTCCAGTAGGCAGCACGACCTACCACTCAGGAAAAAGCAAAGAAAGTAGGTTTGAAGTTTCTTGTCACTGTCTTTGAGGGCAAACATTTGTTCAGGGCATGGAGAGGAGTGAGGAAAGATGTGAGGGAGGGAGTGGGAGCTTGAAGGACGATCCCCAAGATATTGCTAGGTGGGTGACGGGCAGGTGCTGGGAGGCAGGAGGACACGCGGAGTTAAACTGCGATTGGCTGCGTCTCTCTCTTTGGCTGCTGTTGTCATCTGCCAACCCCGCCAACTACTTTCAAAACCATCCCAAATCCAGCTCCGATCTCCTGTACCACTGGCACCTGGCCCAACTCACCGCCATGGTGGCCGAGGTTTTTGGTAGCCGCCTCTCTGTTCTCGGGGCGTCCCCCGGCCACCCGCACTCCCACCTGACCCCGGCCCACCCCGCCCCCCGCCCCGCCCCTGCACTTGGTGCACATGCGCAAATCCCAACCTTGCCTTGCACAGCCCCCTCCGCGCCTTTGCGTCACACAGAAACCAAACCAGAGGACTTCCGGTGGCCTGGGCCCTCCATGACCTGCCCATTGGCCTCCCCAGGCCCATAGGCTTTCTTGGGGATTCTCCAACAGCCTCAGCCAGTCTTCTTTGGGACTTTGGTGCTGCTGGTCCTGTGTTTGGAACCACCACCCTTCTTAGCTTACGAGACCCACTTTATGCCATCATCCAAGTCTCACCTGGCACGTCACTTGTTGCTAGAGGCCCCCTCCCCCACCCTGTGCCATCACTCCCCAAGCCTCTCCCAGCCTCATCCCTTCCTCGCATGTCACCACCTGAGATCACAGGTGAATGCTTTGATCCATCTGCTCCGAGTCTTGTTGTCGGGCTCATGGCAGATGGCCCATAAATATTTGCTGAATAAATGAAGGCATGATTCACCTCTGCCGGCCTTCCAAAGGGGCTCTGTCCCCTGGCCCACAGCGGCAGGACTGTGTTCTCTCCCGATAAAGCACCTTTAAGGGGTGCCGAAAACTCTCGGGACAAAGAGGCCACTGCAGATGGGAGCGCGGCGTCTCTGCAGATTGCTGGCTCCGAGAACACGTCAGGTTCCCTGTCTTTTGTCTTGAGAGCAGCTGCAAGTTTAAACGTGGCCTCAGTCACATGGGGGGACAGAAGCCCCCACGGAAGCGTTTTGCCTGCCCCCTTGGTGTGCTTTGCGCTGGGCAGGACCTACCTGCCCTTTTCAATAGAAGTAGTGCGTGTGTGTCAAAGACTCTTACGTGACGTTTCTGCAAAGCTTTGCTTACCTTCCTTACTAATGAAAGGGCAGCCACATTTCCCCTCCCCGGTCCCTGCAGTCGTACCGCCACGGCTATCTGATAGCCACACGCAGGTTGGGTTACACGGACGCCCGCGATAATGCCATTTGCTGCGACGACTGAGTCGACGAGGCTGAGTGACTTGGTGGAAATACTTCCCGACGGGACTCAGCCCTTGGCAGCTGCTCACCACACGCTTCTTGTATAATGAAAAAGGAAATTCCTTCTGCTTCTAACGATGGCGGCTCCAGAAATGGTGAGTGGCGTGAACGGGGGGTGGGGGGAACAAGACGCTTCTGAGACAGGGTTCCCCAACTTGATGTCGTGAGACCCGCCAACGAGGCCTGTGTGGGCAGGGGCTCCCTGACCAGGGCCCCGGCTCCGGGAAGCGACGTGTCGTCCGTGCTCGCGCTCGTTGTGAAGTGCCGTTGGCGTGCTGACGGAGCCCAGGTAGCACGCTCGGGTGTGAGATGCTGACCGAGTGGACGGGTTTGCTAGGTCGTCCGCAAAGCCGTTCCGGTCGTGGGGATTCAAGGAGCGTTTTTAGCCCCCGAACGTCGTGCTTACAGCTCCCTGTGACCCCGTGAAACGCCTTAAAAACAAAGTTGGTTTGTAAATGGCTTACGGGGTCCCTTTTGAATTTCAAACATTGCGACAGAGAAAACAGAAAGCAAATAAAAGGGGTGCTCTGAGCACCTCCATTTCCACACCTGTCGGGACCTCTGGAGTTTAGCACTTGGAGGAAGCAGGTTTCCAGGGCAGCCACGCCGGTACCTGGGGGCGTGACCTGGAACGTGGCTGGAACGTCCTGCCACCCCCTCGCTCCCGCTGCCTCTCTTGTCACCTGGCAGGACTTGCTAAGGCTCCGGCCTCTTGGGCCCGGTGACAGGAGGGATCCCGTGGGAGGAATCGGAGCCCCCGTGTAGCCGAGGTGCCCGCAGCGGTCCCCGGGCGCTCCTCCCTCTGCTGCGCGTGTGGGGGGCGGGCACCGAGGGCCCGGATCCTTTCATCCTTAATTAGGTCACCCGGGTGCGAGCCAGGAAGGGCTCGTGCTTACGGGGAGCTACAAGCACCGTGGGCCGGTGTTCCCTCCCTGGTGCCGGGGGCTCGGACGTCATGTAAGTATGAAACCTGAGGTTTACGGGTGGCGTGTCGCGTACGCAGGCACGGGGTCGCGTCTATGTGGGACAGACGGCGATGACCCAAAAGAGAAGGGACGTGCTTTGAACGTGACGTGTGTCCCGAGGACTAATGGCGCAGTAACTTGTGCGCCGAGGGCGGGCCTCTGGCGGCACCGGCTGATGGTCCAGGTCGGTCCGGCAAACTCTGGGCGAGTCATGGTCTTCGCAGGGTGAAGGGGATTGTTTTGCGCTAACTCCACAAGTTCCTCTGTCGTCTGCGGTGGCTCCAAAACCAATGCGGCCCCCCCACACCCCCCCCCAAGTCGTGTTGGTGAATCGGCACCGAGTTCGCTGTGCGGGGATTGTCGGATTCCTGCGAGCTGACGGGGCACGGGCGGCCTGGGGCTAACACTCTACACGGGGCAAACGCCGTCCTTCCGGTGCAGGTGGAGACGGAGGTCAGAGGCCCTGAAATAGTCACCATGGGGGAGAACGACCCGCCTGCAGCTGAGGCCCCCTTCTCCTTCAGATCGCTCTTTGGGCTCGATGATTTGAAAATAAGTCCTGTTGTGCCAGGTAGGTGGGGCCAGGTGTGGTTTCTGCCCCCCCCCCCCGCCCCGCCCTAGATGACAGATGTGGCCGGGTGGCATCCTCACTCTCACCAGCGGTTCCCAGAACCCCTTCCAGGAGGGGCCTTGGAGGGGGAGTAGTTTGTTCGGCCCCCTGCCCACTCCCGGACACAGGTGATTGTATTCTTAGGACGAAAGTTGTCAAAAGGTGAGGCTCCACCTGTCCCTGGGGGGTCGGGTCAGATCTTGGCCAGGAGATCTGTGAGCCCTCCGGGACGTCCGAGAACCCCTGCTCCCCAGCCCTGCCGGAAGGCCTAAAATAAGCCACATGTCACGGAAGGTACTAGATGCCTAGATAAGAATGCGGCGGCAGGGGACGGACTTGCTCCCAGGGACCGAGGAAGGACAGCTGGCTTCGTAAACGGGCCCCAAGTGCTCGGAGAAGCAGTGGGCTCCATCCTGGCCGCCCAGCTGGGGCTTTTCTGGCAGGAGCCCAGCAGGACTGTCCTGGTGAGCAGTGGCTTGCTGGTCCCCGCCGCGGCCGAGGCTGCTGGGGGCAGGGACGCCTGGGAGCACGGGCTGGGGTTCCGGAAGGCATGGATCGGGGCTGCCGTGAGGATTCCTTTTACACCACGTGGACAATTGAGGTGGCGGGTGGATGGAGAGGATGGCGGTGCGGGGCGGGGGGAAGGAAAAAGACACAATTTAAACATACGACGCCAGGACGACCCTAAGTGCACATTCTCAAAGCACCGGCAGTTAACCGGCTTTATACCTGCAGCGTCCCCGCCTGTCCCTGCTCGCCGACGTGCATTCGTTCATTCTCCATGCGTGCGTTCACTCGGCACGGGGCAGAACGCGTCTGCTATAGCGCCGCAGGGCCCCTCCGGAGACGGGATGGGCTCGGCCGTCCACCATCGCGCGACAGGAACGTGCATGACGTGAGCATGCGCAGCCCAATGCACACTCCTGTCCGCTCATGTCTGATGATTGCTTCGTGATTTCTCCCCACACGGTCCTGCGGGAGAACAAGGCTGTTTTCAAACTTCCCATTTTAAATAACGCGATGTGTTCTTCACTGTAGGAGTTTAGAACATACAATCAAAAGGTTTTTTAAAAAATCACCCAGCATTTGCCGGTACTCAGACGTAACCCTGTCAGCACTCAGTCACTGACTTTTCTCTATGAACGTGTCTGCGTTTCCCTTCGGAAGTGACATACCCCATTTGGACTATTTTGAGGCTTTCCTTTTGGACGAAACTATATCCTATTCATCTTTCCATGGCATTAAATAATATTCTTCAGTGATTGGCAAACTACAGCCCACGGGCCAAATCTGGCCCGCTGCTTGTGTTTATAAATAAAGTTTTATTGGAACATGGACATGTCCATGTAGCCACATAGTTGCCTACGACTTACGACTGGTTCACGCCATCAGTCGAGTTGAATAATTGTGACAGAGACCACGTGGCCCGTAAAATAAAGCATATTTAATATCTGGTCCCCTACCGAGAGGGTTTGCTGACCCCCCTTTCTCTATCATTTAAGCATCTCTATACCATTCCGTGTGCCAGCAGTTCCTTCTGTTAGCCGTTGGAGCCGCTCCCACGCGTGAATACTTCAAGGCCACTCCTCTAGTGTCCTTGTAGGTGAAAAGTCGTGTGCACCTATGATGGCATCTTAGGATAAATTCCTAGAAGTGGAACTCCTAGGTCAAAGGCCCCATCTATTTTTATGTTTTTGGTACATGTTTCAGATTTGACCTCCAAAAGTTTACACCATACACACTCCTATTGATTGTAAGTGGGGGTCCATCTCCTTTCACTTAGGACTGCAGTGGGAATCGTACTAATGAATAGTAATAATAAATGACCACAATGATGACGATGACGTCCTTGCCAAGTTGATGGTTAGTTACATCTGATTTCTGACTTTCGTCCTCTCCAGAGAGAGTGAGGCTTCCGTGCTCGTTTGTCACCTTCCTTCCTTGGGGAGATGCCGTGCGAGGCTGTTCCTTCCGGGCGCGCCCTCCCAGACAGAGCCAGGAGGGGTGGGGCCCGGTCACGTCCACCCGCATCCCGGCCAGGAGCGGCGCAGGGGTACAAACGTGTTCGAAGCGAACCAAAACCTTTGACTGCACAGTCTGGACTCAGTTCCTAAATCTAACTCAGATGCAGAACAACTGGGGCGCTGAGAGGTCATTCTTGGGGTTCCTGCTGATTTTTAAGCTGTGACGGAGAGAGGGCCTCTCAGCAGTGCGGGCTTCTGGGGGGTGGGGCAAGGGGGACCAGAGGCGTCTGCTCGGCGAAGTCACGGCCGTGCACTGGTTGCCCCGAAAAGAACTGGTCTCTAACCCAGAGCTAAAACCACCTTCATTATCGTGACGTCACTCACTCATTCGGTTCACTGTTACAGTATTGCCAAGGATACACAGGGGCCAGGCCCTGTGCTTGGTGCCGGGAACAAACTGCTTGCTCCCCGGGGCCGCAGCAAAGCCATGAGCTTGCCACGGCCTCTCCGTGTCGGTCACGGTCACGGTCACGGTCACTGAGGACTGTGTGCAGCATGCATTTCCTTACTTCTTTGCTTCTTCCTCTTTCCCCCTTGCCCTTTATTTCTGCTTCCTCTTTCCTCCTTGCCCTCCCAGGCCACCTCTTCCCCCCTCAGAGTCGTATTCGAATTCTCCTATTTTCTAGGTGGCCGCAAATGCCGTTGTCCATTCTATAACCATTGCCAGAGGGTGAAGTGTGGGTTTCTGAAAAGATGGGCAGGGAGGGCGCGTCGGGCTCTCCCGTGGGACCTCCTGGTTCAGCGTCTCCAAGACCAGAGCAGAGCGGGGCAGGCCCTGTCCCGAGGGGTGGCGTGACACTTGAAATCTTTCTCGCCTCCTCCTGGCTTTTGGTGGCTTGCTGGCCATCTTTGGCTGGAAGATTCATCCCCCAGTGTCTGCCTTCATCTGCACGTGGCCTCCTTCTGTGTGTGTGTCCATCTCTGTGTCCATGCTTCCCTGTTGTGCAAGGGCCCGTCATTGGATTAGGGCCCACACGGATGACCTCATTTGAACTTGATTACTTCTGTGAACACTGTGTCCAAATAAGGTGACATCCTGGGGTGACAGAGGTTCAAACTTCAACATCTTACTTGGTGGACGCATTTCCACCCGTACCACCACCCCCTAACCCAGGACGGGTAGCTCGGGCTCAGAGTTGGAGGGTGCGGGGCTGTGCCTCTCGGTGGGTGGCCCTTCCTCTAAATTAAGGCAACTTTCTTTGGCTGGAACCTTCTCTGAATGGAGGGGAGGGGGAACGAAGAGCTAAATGTTAAGTTTTCTTTTATTGAAATCCTCTGTTCTGTGGCTCTCTGCTGCTTCCCTGTTCGGGTTGCAGACGCAGACGCAGTGGCCGCACAGATCCTGTCCCTGCTGCCCTTGAAGTTCTTCCCCATCATCGTCCTGGGGGTCATCGCATTGATATTAGCTCTGGCCATCGGTCTGGGCGGTGAGTGCGATCCATTATTTAGCAGGCGCCCGCCTCCCTACTGGCCCTTAAACTTTCATGAGCTCGCCGCGCCCCAGCGCGCTGCCGCCACCCGGCCTTAATTACTGGTGACAGATGTCCTCTGGGTTGGTCGACTCTGAGTTTTATTTGCCTGCATGAATATAAGGCCATCCTGGGGCCCTGCAGGGGCCGTTGGCCACGGTCGGGGCTTTGGCAGCACGGAGCCTGCCCAGTTAGCAGTCCCGGGGCAGCTGCTGAAATAGGACCCGGCGGGGAGGGGGCAGCGCTGTGCCCAGGAGACAAGGCGGCCATTCAGGCGGGGCCAGGCACGCTGGCTGTTCGTAACAGGAGTACGGGCGCCACTCTTGAGAAAGTGAGTCATCGGGACGGTCTCTAACAGGGAGCGATTTCTCGTTTTCTCTTTCAAACACCGGGCCACGGGTCAGTTTAACTCCCCACTGCCCGGCTGGGTGGCCCCAGGCTCCCTCACTTCTTGCCCAGAACCGGAGACAAGAGGAGGCAGACAGGTCGGGGTAGAGTCCCCGGGCGGGGCTCCTTGCTTAGCCGGCTCATCCAGTCGGCCCACAGCATGCACTTTGTCTCTTGACCTTGAACCCGCCAGAGTCTAAATTCACCTCAAGTTGTGCAGCTCAGGGCCACTCAGTGAGGCCAAGGGGGGCGCAGCGCCCCTCCCCCCGGAATGTGGGGCGGAACCCGGGCTGGGAGACAGGCTCAGGGCCACGTGGCAGGCAGACGGCCACCGGGGCCACCCACGGAGCGGGCCCTCCGTTGACGCCCCGTCCCCCCCGTCCCCAGTCCACTTCGACTGCTCCGGGAAGTACAGGTGCCGCTCGTCCTTCAAGTGCATTGAGCTGACGGCCCGCTGCGACGGGGTGTCCGACTGCAAAGACGGGGAAGACGAGTTCCGATGTGGTGAGGTCACCCCTCTTCACCGGTGCCGTGGGGGTGGGCGGGGGTCTGCACCACCCACCCCGGTGCCCCGGCCACGTCGTGCCCTCTCCCTGGGCTGGCGTGACGGGAGGGCCGTTCCGTGAGTTCAGACTCGGGGGGTGGGGAGACTCCACGAGCAAGAAGTGGCTGCCGGGAGGGCTCGGGGGTGCAGACAGAGGGGGTGGGGGCGCTGGCGGCGAGGAGCGGGTCCCTGCCCGTGACCTCGGGGCTGCCTGGCCCCTGACGGACTCTTGTGCCCGTGTGTCGTCCAGTCCGCGTGAGCGGTCAGAACGGCGTGCTCCAGGTGTTCACGGCCGCCACCTGGAGGACCATGTGCTCTGACGACTGGAAAGGCCACCATGCCAACGTCGCCTGTGGCCAGCTGGGGTTTCCAAGGTAAGTGAAAGGGCACCTCCCGCCGATGGCTGACACACTGATGGTGAGAACCACGAGGAAGGCCAAGGCCCGGTCAGCTGGGCGCTCAGGGGCCGTGTCACTTCTTGTCACGCTGTACCCTTGCTGCCCATCGTTGTTAAGGTGTGCACACCAGGCCCACACACGCCCCGTCACTGCTCAAGGTCGCAGGGGGAGTGGCAGCCCTGGGGAGTCTCAGGGCCAGGCCAGACCTCGATGCAAACATGCAGACGACCAGACCCCCGAGATCCTCAGGCCACAGCTGTCGCGTGGCTTCCTGTCCCCACCCCTTGCCGTCATCTGTGCACGCTTCCTAAGGAGCGCCAGAGGACACTGTGCGGGAAGCGCAGGGACTCGGTGGAAACACAGCCCCTCCGGACCCCCGCGTGCCCCGTGCAGAAGCGCGGACTGCCGCCGCGGAGCCTTGCTGTCCATGCTTGCTGTGCTCCGTGCGGCTTTTTGTGTCGCGGTGACACATTTTCACCCCAGTTCTGTGCCTCCTCCACTCTCCTGCCGGTGGCCCTCCTCCGCGGGAGCCTGTGTCACCCGCCCCCCCCTTTTGCTGTGGATCCTGAGCTCAGAGCAGGCTTGGGAGTCCCAGCCGCCCCATGGGAAGTGAGCACGGTGACAAGGGTGAACTGGGGAGCCAGTCCTCTTTGCACCCCAGGAAGGGGGTGGGTTGTGGAAGCCTCACTGCCCCGAAGTGTCCAGGTGCCTCAAATCCTGTGCATCAGAGTTTCAGCTCCTTTCTCCAAAGCCCCTGAGATCTGCCCCCTGGTCCCTGGTGACTCACACATCAGCTCAGTGACAACAGCAGACACCACCACATGAGTGTCAGCTGTCGAGTCCCCGTGCACACGCGGGCCACCAACATGGCTCAGTGTCACTTTAAAGGGTCACAGAACACTGAGGGTCTGTATGTGTGCTTGTTACTCTGCCCCGATGCCGGAGGCATTGTGGGGCTCCAGGCGCGGCATTCGGGGTCCCCCACATACCACCCCGCGTACAGCCCGGCCCAGGGTGTTAGGCCCTCCGTCTCGGTCACGGTCGCTGTTTCTCACCATGTCTGCCCTGTCGGCAGGTTGAGCGACACCTGGCGGGGCAGGGCGGGTCACTGCCGTGACCTTGGTCACGTTTCCTCAAAGCTCAGGCCTGCTGGGACTGTAGTCCACGCAGCTGTTGAGTCGGTGAGGCAGGCTGGCAGCTCCGTGTTCCGCAGGAGAAAGTGGGGAGCGGACGTCCGGGTCCCCCTCCGTCCCTTAACTTTGCCAGCACGCGACCTTCTCAGCGGGGCCTCCTCGCCCTGCTTCTCCGACGCCTGGGCCACTTGCTTGCTCCTGCTGTCCCCTGACGCGCCTCCGGTGTGTTCCTCTCTCTCCCCGGGGGCAGAGGGGGAAAGCCTTCTCTTCCCCCTCAACCGATTGTCCTCGGGCTGCCAGCATCCCGACCCCGGGGCCCACCTGAAGACACCACCTAGCTCTGTGCTCTGGCCCCGCCAGGGCTGCTCCGGGTCGAGCAGGGGTCAGTTCAGTTGAGGGTGTCAGGAAGGGTGTCCCCACCCAGGTGCCCGGAGCTCATGCTGCGTGGCTGGGGCCGTGGGGGGCGGGGGCCACCGTCCCTGATAAATGGGCAAGAAGAAGGCCACTGACAGCTTGGGGGGACACAGTGCCATCCCCCCAGTGGGACACCCACCGTGCGGTGACTTGGGCACACTGACAGCTTGGGGGGACACAGTGCCATCCCCCCAGTGGGACATCCACCATGCGGTGACGTGGGCGCTGGTCGATGTGAGGTCCCCAGTGCCTCTCACGTGCCAGGCCTGCGGTCCCACTGTGCTTGCAGCTACGTCAGCTCGGACACCCTGAGAGTGGACGCGCTGGAGGAGCAGTTCCAAGGGGACTTCGTTTCCATCAACCACCTGCTGCCGGACGAGAAGGTGACGGCGCTGCATCACTCGGTGTACGTGAGGTGAGCGCCGGCCCGGGGGTCACCGCGGTCACACTGTGCAGGCACGCCAGCCGGGGGCAAGGGCCGGACCCCAGACCAGCAACTGCAGCTGGCGGAGAGGGGGAGGGAGCGCAGAGGGGCGATAGGGAGGGGACGTCGGAAGTGCAGTGTCGGCCGTCCCAGAGGAGGCGCTGCAGCTGTGTCTGGGGGAGGGAGGGG
>PVJL010019981.1:0-12872 GCA_004026885.1 Lyroderma lyra
TAAATCTCCCTATTTTCCAACTATCATGGTTATTATTTTATTTCTTTCTGATTATACATATCTTCTCAAAGCAGTCACTTCTATACCCATGCTTTCTATAAGCTACAATGCCAATGCCATTTTAAATATTTTCACTTAACTATTATTTTACATAGGATGCCTTATTTACTAAAACCATAGATTCAAGTGTCTCCTTGAAAATAACCACAAAGAAAAGTGATAATTCTTAGAGTGCCCATTCTAGAAAATTCCCCCAATCATGTTTTTTTTTGCTTTGATTTAACATGTGTGCTATATTGCAAACATGAGTTGGCATATCACAAAGCAGACATAGCCAAAAAGATTTATATCCAACTTTCTACAAGAGAGCTTCATTTTCATGTTCCACTTAACAGAGCCTAAACTTACCTTGCACCACAAACTGATCAGCTTTTCACATTCTCTGTCTAGGATAAAGTCACTGCTGTCTAACTGCGGTCTCCCAAGCTAGAAACCTAGCGACCATTGTTGCCACCCCTCTTCATTTCTGCCTGCATATCTAGTGACCAAGTACTCTCATTCTGCCTCACACATGATCTCAAATTATTTCCCTCTGTTCCAGTCACTGCCTTTAGTCTCAACCCTCATTTCTTTTTTTTTTACTTTTTATTTTTTAATGTTTAAAAATTTTATTAAATTTATTGGTATGACATTAATAAAATTGTTTCAAGTGTACAATTTTATAATACATCATCTGTACATTGCATAGTGTATTCATCACACAAAGTCAACCCTCTTTCTATTACCATATATTTGACCCTCCTTTATCTTTTCTACTCTCTCTCTCCACCCTCTTTCCCTTTGGTAACCTTCATACTTTTGTCAACCCTCATTTCTACTCTAGATGAATACAAAGTGTCTTCTTTGGTTTTGTTGCTTTCTTCAATCTGCCTGTTGTCTGTGCAGAGTGACCTCACTACAAACTCTGAGAGACCCCTCAACTTCACATCGTTCAGTTGGTTTATGTTTCCACCATTCACATCTTTCAGTTGGTTTATGTTTCCACCATAAAATTCAAACTTTTTACCCCAACATCTACTTTGGGGTCAAATAAATCTAGTAATTTCCAAAATGTGACCTCAGACCACTGAGCTCTCTAAGCCTTTATTTTCTTACCTACTTGAGCTCATTGAGGGCAGAAGAGTTTCACAGGAACAGTGCCTGGCACAAAGGAGAGTCTTAATGCTGGATGAAGAGGAAACTATTTTAAAATCCACATCAAAAGATGTTCTTTTTTAAAAAAATGTCCTAATACAACATCTCTGCCTCCCAAGTTTTACTTCCTCCTCTGTTTTCTAATAATCACAATCATGTGCCTGTGAAGAGATTCACATTGTCTGGAATCAAAACCTGGCCCCAAACCTGAGCAATCATGGTTCCTTGAGGGTGTTACTTAACTACTGAGTGTCAATTTCTTCTGTTAAATCTATCACCTGAGGATTGTTTCTGGATGGATAAATGAATACCTCCCTTGGAATGGATTTAGGTGCATACTAAGTGCTTGCCAAATGTTAACTTTCACTATCATCATCATGAAATTAGGATCAAGGTATTCTACTATGTGGTTCTCGATTTTGTATTAGAAAATGTGCTTTATACATTGTTTTTGGTGAAAATGGTGAAATCCGGAAAATCCTACTGTGAGGGAAAGAAAATAGGCAAGAAATGCGAATTGATGAATCCCTATGTTTTTAAGTTGAAAGGGATGCTATCTGTTCCCGTTTCACCAATTAGGAAGTGAAGGGATGACATGTCCTCGAATCTCATTCAAGACTCACAGTCTCACTTAATTGACAGTAGGAGCAGGTCCCTGGTGGTTTCTATGAACAAGTTGCATGTGAAAATTAGTACTTTTTGGAAGGCAGGAGAGAGCCTTTAGTTACAAAAATGGTCAACAACTGGGCTTTAACTAAGTTTTGTCATCAATACATCAAATGAGTCAGCTGTCAGACCTGGTAAAACCAAGATGCTAAAGGAGCTCACTCTTTACTACCAGGGACTTCCATAGAGCCACTGACCTAGAGCTGCTTGCATTAACTAGCACCTGCTGAACTTCTCATAAGACTGGACAGCTGCAGGCTGCAAGTGATGAATGGAAACCAAACTGTGAATCAAGCCATGTGTGGGGTGGAATGGGGGCAGGGCAACGTAAAAGGAAATCTAAGCCCGATTTGTTCCTCACATTCTGTGTTGTGGTTGTCAGGTGATGGTCAGGCAAACTGCCTTCACTTCAGAGGTGGCTGCAGTAAGAGGAGGAGCTCTGCTGTGTACTCTCTCTGTAGTAGCTATACTTCTCAGTGCTTGTTCGTCCTCCACTTCTTTTAAATAAGCACTCTGGTCACTGCCCTCACAGACTAGTCAGCTCCTGAAAGGTGGGTAGTGGAAGGGCGGGAGGTGGGGAGGCGGGAAGAGGGTAGGTGCAACTGAGCGTAGGCCCCTGCCTGGGCTTGGTGGCCCATCAGACAAGGTAGCTTGGGCATAAGTAGCCCCGGGCTGTATGTGCTTGTCACACATTTGTTGGGCTGGAAGGGACTGTGGAGCGCAGCAAAGTTGGGAGGCAAGAAGAGGCAGCAACAGAGGTGCCGAGTAAAAGTGCCCCATGGACAACACTCTCAGCTGTTGCTATTGCCCCAGTCAGGGCCTGCACTCAGGCTCCAGGGAGCCATACTACAAATCTAAGGTCTATGCGGTGGTGGCTGGAAACACTGTGGAGACAGTGTCATCACCTGATGCCCTAGAACCTGCTAAGCAGGATTTGGAAGCTGGTGATGGCAATCATGTGCAGCAGAAAAATCAGCTGTCCAGAGGTGTCTAAAGGTGAGGAGATGGGGAATGTTATCAGTTTTTAGCTGAATCTATGGATGCCCCCAAGGTCCTTTGAGTGGGAACTGCTGTCCCCAGCTCCTTCCCATCTGAAGCCAGCTTTTCCAGGGCTGGGTACCAGGACGAACACTGCTGTGTAGCACTCTCACTCTTTCTTCTTTCCCCATCATCTCCCACCAGTTTTTTTCCACCTTTACTACCTGAATGCCCAGTTCTTTCCCCTTTCCCACCCCAGCCCAAGACCTTCCAGCCTTCGGTCCTTCCTGTTTTTGGCTCAGTTGAATGTTTCATGGAACTTTGAATATACTTTTGAAGATATTTTCTCCCTTTTCTCAATGAAAATTAATTTTTGTTTTGGTTGGTTCCCTGACCATGGAGAGAACCCAATCCATGGCGGTGAGAGTGCTGAAACCTAGCCACTAGGCCACCAGGGAAATTCTCAATAAAAACTTTAACACCCCAACTTCAGGGTACCCATCCCATCTCCCTCTCCTTACTTCTCTATTTAGGACCCTTGAACTAATTAATTGTACTTTTAAAAACAAAGCAAGTGCTTGTGAAAACTCCTGCTCTACTTATTATTGTAAAGTAGGCTTGTAATTGTACAACCAGTGAGTAGATGGTAATGTTAGATGAGAGACCAAATTTGGAGCTTTATATAATTATTTTCAATATATGTATCTCAAGGCCCTCTTACCTAAAAATATTTCTTGGGTATAGTCTCCCTGTATTACCCATGAAGAAACCAAGGCTTAAAGATCTGAAATGCCTGTGCAGTGCAGCTCGCTACTGAATGGAAGAGCTGATGTGGACATGATAGATACACCATAATCATTCCTGGGGTGTTTACAGAACTCTTAAAAATGCATTTTATAGTTTATCATCTATCCAAAACGTTGGCCTGTCCTAATTTACTCCAGTCTTGATCATTCCCAAAGTTATTGTGCACAATTCAGAAGCAACCTTTACCTCTCCATGCTATATCTATACATTTCTTATGATGGTTTAGAGTAAAATTAGAAGTCAAGAAATAGGATTCATTTACAAGGCAAACTAGTTCATCTCTTTTGAAGAGTTTGTTCTGGTGACCTCGAATTGAAGCTGAGATTATCCTGGACACAGGGTCCTTAGGGGAAAGTGCTAGGAGGGCAGGTGAGGTAATAAAGATTAAGTGTAGATAAGAGTGTTAAGTAAGAAAAGTTGAAAGGTTTGTGAATTCAGGAGTAACATTTTTTATGTTTAACATAATAGTCAAAATTCCATTTCAATTTGTCTTTAGTTATTTTGACATTCAATAAAGTTATATGGGGGAATTCCCTGATGGTGTAGTCGCTTAAGGCTTCGGCGTTGGCACTGTCTGCGCTGCAGCCTGGGTTCAATTCCCAGTCAGGGAGCTACCCACATACCCAAAAGCAAAAAAAAAACAAAAACAAAAAAATAAACAACAACAAAAAAAACGAAAACAAAAATAAAAAAAATCTAGTAATACAACAAAGTTGACTATCAGACAGAGATAGTACATTTGAGCTACACTAATCAAATACCTGGCGAATCTTCATTTGTGTGTGTGAAATTAATTTCCAGATTTAATTCACTTGTCTGCTTTCTCACAGCTACTCTCCCCCTGCCAGTGTTGTTACATTAGTCACATGCCTATTAAATATATATTTCATCTACTAAATACATCTGCTCCATTATTTTTTTCTGAAACAATGTTTCTCAAACTTTCATTAATATACTCTAGTATAGAATAGTTTTCCCTAGGCCTGCACTTTACTGGTTTTCCTGGCAGATCCCTTTGAATCATCTGGGATCTCACTGAACTCTTTTGTTTTTGTTTTTTTTTTTTTTTTTGGTTGGATCTCTATGTCCAGACCCTAGTTTTCCCTGTGTCTTGTTATACTCCCTGTTTTTCTGTTGCATATTTCCCTGTAAAAAGGGCAGGTTTTCAGAACTCTAGCCATCTGAAATGCCTCCTATTTGATTAAGTATAGAATTCTAGGTTGGTACTAGTTTTTGTCATTCTGAAGACACTTCTCCTGTTTTCTCATTGATAGTATTTTCTTAAATCTGTTCACATTGTATATATAATACATTGTACATTACCCATTCAGTCACCCCACTCCCTCCCTTCCTTCTCTGGAAGCTTTAGGTACCTTCTCTATCTTTGTGATTCTAAAATTTTGTGTTATAGTTTGGTATGGACTTTTTCATTCTATTGGGGCCATTATGTCTGCAGATTTTCTCTCCTTTCAGTGTATGTTTTTGTTTCTTTGATTTTTTCTGTTCCTTTTTGTTTGAAGTATCCCTATGGTTCAGATGTTGAAACTCTCAGACCCCTATTCCTTTACAAATATCTCAAATTTCCTTTCTCCTACTATCCATTTTGTCTTTTTGATCTACTTCCTGGGGATTTCCTTGACTTAGTGAGCCCTTGCATTCAACACTTTGTTTTGACTGTTTTATTATTAATTTAATGAGTTCTCTTACATTCTGGCATTCTTTCATAATTGCATTTGACTCTCTCACCAGTAGAATTTGCCTGTCTGAGGTTAAGAATGATTTCCTTTAAGTTTTTATTTGGTCCTGAATTTTATCACTACCTTTAATTTCCTTCTTGTTGTTTTGATCTCTCTCATTTGGGGCACTTCTCTCAGATGTGTGGGGGTCTCTGACTGTCTTTTGATCTAATTGGAAGCACCAGGAATGAGCAGAAAATTTGTTAATTGATGGTTCTCACTGCAAAAAAAATTGAATGTCAAGCCTCTGAATTCTGAGCCTGCCTTGGGTTCTCTAAGACAAACTGGCTCTCTAGTTCCTGTCCCAGCCACACTTTGTTGACACTAGGGTTGTGCTTCCTTTGTTCTGTCAGGTCAGTTGCCACTGCTTTATCTAAATTTCTGCTTCCTAAATTTAAAAATCATCTTCTCTTTAACCTGTATCTTGTAGAATCTTTTTATGCCTTTAATTCTAAAGAGATATCTGTGAAAGGAAGGGGAGAGAGGAAAGAGATTCATGGTCAGTCCATTAGGTTTAACTCAAACTCAGGACCTATAATTAAAGTGAAAATCAAATTTTAAAATTTTTATTTAATATAAAAATATTGATACAGACAATCTTTTTGGATATGTCAATAATTTGCTTACTACACTTTTATACTAAGGCCTTGATTAAGAATTCTTTTCAAACCATGCATGCTGCCTACTGTTCTAATAACATGAGACCTCAATAGAGTAGCTTTCATTAATGCATAAGAAGTTAGAAAATTTTAAATTAATAAAAAGTCAGTCATTTTTAATATCTAAAACTTGTAAAAAAGTAAACACACAAAAAAACTGGTTTTATTTTTTAATGAGTTAAAATGAGGCAATAGGCATAATGGTTGAGGACAGGAGTTCAAAGGTACTTGACGTTTGATGGTAAGCTTGGGTTGTGATTCATTAGACTTCTATGTATGATTATTTCTTTAGTGTTGCATTGAAACTTCAATTTACTAAGTAACCCTGTCTCTTTTTTATAGAGGTTGTGAAAGTCTGTCATCTGTCATTAATGCAAAAGAATCAAAAGAAAAAATACTATATTCCCTGTCTATTGTAGTTACCAATTAAAATATTACCAATGAACATTAAACTATCAGTAGTGTTTTAAGCTGTTTGATATATGTATGCCTGTGTGCCTGTGTATATGTAAACATATATATATGTGTGTGTGTGTGTGTGTGTGTGTGTGTGCATGCATACACACACACACAACACACACACACATATATATATATATATATATATATATATATATATATATATATATCCTTTATAGTTTGTATCCTTATGGTTTTCAGTATAGTTTATTGATCCTGTGAGCCAGCAGTGGTTGAGACTTTACTATAAAGTACAATTGTCTTAAATTTTCAGGCAATGTGAGGAAAAAAGTAACCTACTGGCATTCAGTATATCCTGATTTGCTCAGAGGCTTAATTCTGCCCCCTCTAGTGAGTACTAAATACTTGATACTGAAAAGTTTGAATATTTGGTAGGAGACCTTGGCTCATGAGGAAATGTTTCGTGTTTGTCTGGATCAGCCAGGAGACTGTAAGTTGCTGACTAACTATATAAGCTCTCATAGAACTGTAAGACCATGCCTAGTTAAACCATTTAAATGTTTCAAATACTAATATCTTCAAAGACAAACCAATATGCTTTTACCAAAGGAAAAATATATAAATGAAGAAAACTGAGAGCAAATATCACCCCAAGCTTTACCAACTAGTCTATAATTTGGTGCATTTCCTTCCTATTCTCTTAGTCCCACAAATATACTTTTTGATCAAGATTGACTTTATTATGGTGTATTATATGCCATATTACACCTTAATAGTAGTGACTGTAAAAGGTAAGCTTGCATTTGGAACACAGGTATTGTATTAAATTTTCATGATTCACACTGTATTTGTTTTTTGAGTTTCCAGAAAAAAATTATATGTCAACTAAACACCTTAAGGAACATATCAGAGTGTCAGATATAATCAAAATATTTCTAAGCATGCAGGATAATATGTTCCTCCTAACAGTGACACTTTTCAAAAATATAATGCCTGAAATTTTCTGTAAGGAATAAGTAGGTTTGGAGTAAAAGATCTGAAATGAGCAAAATTACATTTTCTATAAGTACATGAATATTTCTGATTATTGGCTACTGAGGAGAGAGGAGGACAGCGTGGGGAAAACCATTCTGTATTAATATCAGGAAGGAGGGCTCATCTGAATTAATTTTAAAATACAACAAAAACAAGTATATTAAAATTGTTGGTATTCTGTGATATTAAAGAATGTTACCTTACATATAACTATTCACAGTGACTGGGATTTGGTTATTGGCCTTTCTTTAAGGTAAAGAATTGTCTTAACCAAGTTGTGACTCTTTCAGTGTTTGATTATTGCTGTATCGTTGGGCTCTTCACAAATCACTGCATACTTCTAAAGTGTTTTAAAAATAGCTCATTCTCCAGTTGATCTCAAACCATTCATTGTCACTTCTCTGGTACCACAGTAATTAAATTCTAATTTGTATCTGGAACAAGACTTACCTTCCAATTGTAATACATTTTAAATAATTTGTCAAAATTTGTTGAAATTTTTAATTTGTCCCAGACTCTGTGGTCAGTAGGTGAAGATAGGCAACAGGAATAAGAGTCCTCTTTCCCTGAAGCAGCTCCCTTTCTAATGAGGTGACATCCTGGAAGCAGTTAATACCATGTAAGGAGTGTTTACTTAGATGTGTGAGGGTGTAGAAAGGCAGGAGCTCTGCAGTGTGGCTGCTGACAAATATATCCTGCAGGGAGATGGAGGTTAAGATCCCTAAAATGAGGAGGAAGAAAAAGGCAGTGTAGGCATAGAGAGCAGCATGAGTGAGGCAGGAATGTGACCTGATAAGTGTCAGACAACAGAGAATAGAATTAATAAAATTTAGAAATGAATGAAAAGTATTCTCTGAGGTTCTCACTTCACTCATGTAATGACAGTGTTATTTACACATGAAGTCACAGTTAAATTGTCAAGGATTGTTTATTTGTTTTTTGGACATGAGAAAATCTTCAAATAAGTTTTCTTCATCCTCCAGATAAGGAAACTGAGGTGCAGAGAAACCTTTTGTCCCCAAGATTGTGGGTCATACAGCAGCTGCAGCTTACACACCTCTGACTCAAATATTTGTTTTGCCACACTGTCCCCCAAATAAATATTTCTTATTCACTTTCACTAACAGAATTGGCTTTCATTCACTGCAATAAAATGCTCTTGGTTCAACATTATGTAAAGCACTATGTTTTATTGTACTAAATCATGAAACAAGAAAATTTCAAAGCTGCTTTCATTGCTTACAAGAAAACACTGAAATGTTTTTTTAAGCATATTACATTATTATAAAGGGCATTTATACTAGGTATATGCCACATTTGATTACAGGTACTATACCATGGGTATCACTTTATAACCCCTTCCCCAAATCTATTCTGTGGAATTTAGAGCATCTAATAGGTTTACCGTAGCAGTGCAAGATATCACACTCAAGTACATTATAAAATGTAAGAAAAATCTTAATGTTAATCATTTGACATTTTAACCAAGAGCAAAATACACTTTTATAGGTTTATTCACGGTGACATTTTTTTTTTATTTCCCTGACTCTTCAGGAAAGGCCAAAGCCATTAACTAAAATGTCTAATTCTTGCCCAATGATATATGTAAGGGACAAAACCATCATGAAGCCCTCTCTTAAATCAATAATAAAAGGTTGAGTGCAACTAGGTTGCTAAGGGCTGAGTGACACACACCCTTATGTTAAAGCATCTTAGTCATATGTGTGTAATTTTAGCCATTTCATTGTCCTTTTCAGTGATCAGGTTAGAAAACTGGTCCAACAGCTACCTGCGTGCCATCCAGTTGGGCTGCTCTCAAGAGGGCAGTGTCTTCCTTCAGTCCCTCTCGCCATTTCCCAGCACCAGTAGCCTGAGAAGTCCCTCATGCCTAATGACATATGAGAAGATCACACCACGGGTCTCTCTATGCACCACATCAGATCTGTTCATCTCAATCATGGTCCAGAGCAGTACTGTGTCTGCACAGGACCTCTACCTGGACAGCCAGGACCACAAAAGTGAGGTGACAAGTCAGTTGGGTCTGAGTAACTTGTCAGACAGCCTGGACATCAGCACACAACCACCCAGAGAAACACAGGGTGCAGTCATCACAGCCTCTGAAAACCCAGAACGATCCCCAAAACATGCAGCTCTGAAGAGTGAACAGGGACCCTGACCAGTTTTGAAACCCATTTTGAGGCCACCCCCAAAAGGAAATTCTCTCCTATAGAAATGGAAGTTCACTGCACTGTGCCAAAAGAGGAGTCCAGTCCCCCTACCAAATTCCAGTCCATCAGGGTTTATGTAGAGGATGACTGGTGAAGCAGTGTCCCCTCTCACAGCACATCCTCCCAATAAGATACTAGCCCAGGTACCATTGACTTGTGCTATAAGTCATCTGAAAGGAGCCTCCAGGACTACCTAACACTCAAACTCCATCACCGTTTATGGCAGCCCTCAGCAGTCCCCCATGATTGCCCATATCAAGTGCAACCTCTCTTTTAGAGAAAACAGCATCCTAGAGGCATCCTCAATGCCCCCATCTGACCCCTGGCTAGAGACCACCTCCAGATCCCCAGAAGAGGCAGCACAGCAAGGGGCCTGCCACCAAGATGGCTCCTGGTTCTTGAAGCTACTGCAGGTAGAAACAGAGCGGCTGGAAGGCTGGTGTTGCCAGATGGACAAGGAGACCAAAGAAAACAACCTCTCTGAAGACGTTGTGGGAAACATTCTCAGTGCTATGGGCCATGCCCAGCTACTGATATCCCAGAAATTCTAGCAGTTCCAGGGCCTGTGTGAGCAAAACTTGAACCCTGATGCAAACCCATGTCCAATAGCCCAGGGCCTGGCAGGTTTCTGGGACCTGCTACAGCTGTCCATCAAAGATATCAGCATCAAGTTTGCTGAACTCCACCACCTCAAGGCCAACAGCTGGAAGCTGGTGGAGGCTCCTGAGAAGAAGAAGGAAGAGAAGAAACCACCCATTCTGGCCCCAAAGCAGCCAGGCGAATCCAAGCCAGGCAAGAGCCATAACAAGACCTCTGATGCCAGACAAACAGCATCAGGAGGCCCGCAAGAGACTCCTGGCTGCAAGGTGGGCAGCTTTCCTGCGGCCAAACTCAGCTGCACAGAGACTGAACAACCTTCAGGTCTATATCTTTGAGGCTTAGGCCTGACTCAGAAATCAGGAAGGAAATAGTTTTTAGTCATTTAAATAAATCACACAATATAAATTCAAACAAAATACTTTTTTATCAACCTTTAGTATGGTTATTCTATCTAGACACCTTAGCCAAAGTTTAAATGGACATACAGAATGGCTCTCGATCTGGTTTGTTTGGGTCCCTCCCAGCTTTAGGTTATGAAGACTTAACACAAAAACATGTCAACAAAAGCACAAACTTACAGAACTTTTCTTCCCTCTTGCTGGCTGTGGTGACTAGATGGATGGACTATGGCAACTCCCTGGCCAGACCTCCAGACTGTGGATTTTTATTTGTTCTACCTAATGAGAACTTAGTCGGAAACTTGTTTAAGCTTGTTTACAAGATGAAAGACCAAGGACAGCCTTGGGTACCTGCCATGTCCTTCCTTCTTTTCCCCACTGCCATTTAGGACTCTCCCTCAAAAAGATCATCACAGCCTTCACCCTTTGACCTTCTGCTGGTGTGAGGTAGGGCAATGCTTGATTGGTGACTATTATGACCCATTTTCAAAGCATTATCACCAGGTTCCAGGAAACACAAGTTTAATATGACTCCCAGTTTAACCCGCCCCTTTTAGTGCCCCTAATCCCCTATCTCAGCTGTCCTAAACCCTCTGGTGTTCCCCGAACAGCAGTTCCCAGCTCACTGCACCTGCTGACCCCCCTGACATGCCCATATCCCTATATGTATCTTCTCAGTTTAGGCAGCATCCCTGCATTGCAAACTCCAAAACTCATTCTGTTTACCATCAGGAACCCATGTCTGACTGCTTTAAGGTAACCCCTCTCATCTACTGGAGACAGTTCCCTCCGCACTCTAAAATCAACCACCTATATCCAAGCCCTCTCCCAAATTATTCCCTTCTGAAACAGCACTGCACTCATCTCCCTAATGTGGGGATGGGCAATACAACTTTGCTCCGTCCTTTACCTTGTCTTGGTGATTCTCAAGATGTCCTCAGACCACCTGCCTCTCATCAACTGAAAGTGCCCATGAAAAATGTAGCTTCTCTAAATGTAATATAGAATCCGTAGTTGGATCCTGGATCAGATAAAGAACAACAGCAGATAATCTGGTGAAATCCAAACAAAGTCTGCAGTTAACAGTAATGTACAAATACTGAGTTGCTAGTTTTGACAAATGTGCTGTGATAATATGTTTACATGAAGAAAACATGGGTAAGGAAATGGTACCCAAAAATGTTGAATTGTCTTTGCAGCTTTTTTGTAAAACTAAAAAAAGAAAAACAGTTAAACCAAGCAGCAATTTATTGGGTCCCAGAATTACTGAATCAAAACTCCTGGAGCTGAATCCCAGGTAACTACATTAATAGCCCAAATGATTCTTTCTGAATCAAAGCTGAAATTTTAGTCTTTTCATTTCCGTTGCAATCCCTGCCTGAACAGCTGCTTCCTCCATGTTTTCCCACCTACACTCGCCTGAGCCTGATTCAATCCTTTAGATCCTCTGGGACCTAATACTTGAGCATTATTATTATCTGATTTTCACAGATGAGAAAAATGAACTACTAACAGGCTCAGAAATATGTGCAGGATCACACAGCCCTTAAATTGTGGGGCTGGATTTGAATCCCCAGTCAGTGCTGTTCCCAAGTCTGTGCTCATAACCATTCCACTGCCTCTCAGTCATGTTTCCATCTGTGACCTACTAAAGATCTGTGATCAAATCACCAGAAGAAGCACCATTACCAGTAACACTCTGAGCTCATCTGTTTCTCCAACCTTCTATGTCCCTTTGCTCCAGCTGGTGACTTTGCCCTTTCCTCCCTTTTCCACGGGTGGTAAATGAGCAATTAGGAAGCACTGGGAAGGTGTGCCAACTGGATAGTCCTGTGTGGGTCAGGCATATATGCTTTTCCAGCAGGATACACCTCAGCTGCTATGTTCTAGTCTCCCAAGTTCCCAAATTAGGAACCAATCTAAACACGTTCCCAGCACTCACTTTGACATTGAATGACAGTCTCATGTTGTAACTCACCTATTATTGGATTTGTCTTATGTCCCCCTAACAATAATGTAAGCTCCTCAGTACCTGTCTTCTCCAGCATTCTTATGCCTCACAACACTGCTGGAGAACGCGGGCATAGCGGGCATCCACATGACCTGGTGGTTGTTAAATTGGTAGCTAATCTACACTCTGCCCAAAGGAAA
>PVJL010019982.1:0-12866 GCA_004026885.1 Lyroderma lyra
AAAAAAAAAAGAAAACACCAAACTACCAGAAAACAAAGGATAAAATGGCTATAGAAAAATCTTCACATATCAATAATCACCCTAAAAGTAAATGGACAGAACTCACCAATAAAATGCAAAGAGTAGCAGATTGGATCAAAAAAACAAAATCCAACCATGTGCTGCCTCCAAGACATGCATCTCAGCTACAAGTATAAACATAGACTCACAGTGAAAGGGTGGAAAATGATACTACAAGCAAATGACAACCCCCAGAAGTGGGTGTAGCTATACTTATATCTGATGAAATAGACTTCAGGATAAGAAAAGGTAACAAGAGACAAAGAGAGACAATACGTAATTATAAAGAGGACAATCAGGAAGACATAATGCTCAATAATATATCAAGGGTGCTAAAACATGTATACACATTTTAAGAGATGTCATCTATGTATTACATAAATACATAGATGACAACCACTTTGAGTACCTCCTGTAATTGCAGAAGTTAAACATGACTTACATTCATCTCTTGTTAACAGTATATGTTGAATATTACAATTTTAATACAATTTCTTCTTTCTTCAAATGTGTATATATTTTTTGGCACCCTCCATATATACCTCCAATTAGGAAGAACCAAAATTTATAGAGCATCTACTAACAGAACTGAAGGGAGATACAGACAAAAGCATGATTATAGTAGGGAAACTAAACTCCCAGTTGGCAGCCATAGATAGATCACCTATTAAGAAATTTAATAAGAAAATATCAGCCTTCAATGATACATTCCAGTAAATGAGTATAATTCACATTTTCAGATCACTTCATCCTAGAACACAAGACTATACATTCTTTTCTAGTGCACATGGAACATTCTCAAGGATAGACCATATGCTGAAACATAACACTAGCCTCAGCAAATTTAAGAAGACAGAGATTATACCAAGCATATTCTCTAACACCAGAGTTTAGAAGTCAACTGCAAAAAGGTGAGAAAAACCACATGTATGTGGTCCTTAAACAACTTGCTATTAAAAAATGACTAGGTTAAAGAAGAAATTAAAAAAGGGATATAAAAAGTACATAGAAACAAATGAGAATGAAATGCCATCCTATCAAAACTATTAGGACACAGCATAAATAGTATTGAGGGAAATTCATATCATTACAGTTCTATCCCAAAAAATAAGAAAAATTTCAAACAAGCAACCTAACATTATGCATTATATCTTTTTTATTGTTAAATTTATTGGAGTGATATTGGTTTGCAAAAATTACATAGGTTCCAGGTATACAATTTGACAGCACATTGTCTATATGTTGCATTATGTGTTCACCATTGAGAGTCAATTCTCTTTCCATCAAACATCATCATATGTTTGATTCTCCCTTCCTTTGATTCCATATGCTCCCTTAGCCTAAGGTAACCACTAAACTATTGACTATGTCCATTAGCCTTTCTTTCTAGTTTCTTTCAGTTTTATATTCCACATATAAGTGAAGTCATATGGTTACTTTTTTTTTTTTTTTTTTGGTTTGGCTTTCTTCACTTAGCATGGTGATCTAAAGGTCTACCCATTTTGTCACAAATGGTAATATTCCTATTTTCTTACAGCTGAGTAATATTCCATTGTGTATATATACTACATCTTCTTTATCCAGTTATCTGTCAAAGGGCACTTTGGTGGTTTCCATTACTTAGCCACTGTGAACAGCACTGTGATGAAAATTGGGATACATAAGTCTTTGCAGACTAAGATTTTCATATTTTTGAGTAGATACCCAAAACAAGGATTGCTGGGTCATATGATAACTCCATTTTCATTCTGAAGAAACTGCTTGCTGTCCTCCATAGTGGTTGTACCAATTTGCATTCCCCTTAGCAGTGTGTAAGGGTTTCTTTTTCTCCACATCCTCTCTAGCACTTGTTATTCCTTTTCTTGCTGATTCTAACAGGTGTAAGGTAGCATCTCATTGTGGTTTTGATATTCATTTTCCTAATAGTTAATGAAGTTGAGCATTTTTTCATTTATCTGTTGGCCATTTGTATGTCTTCATGGGTAAAATGTCTGTACAGGTCTTCTGCCCACATTTTAATTAGATTATTTGTTGTTGTTTAGTTTTACAAGTTCATATTATATTTTAGATATTAGTCCCTTATCAGATGTGTTGCTTCCAAATTATTTATACCATTTGGTTAGCTGTCTCTTTGCTTTGTTGATGGATTCTTTTGCTGTGCAGAAGCTTTATAGTCTGATATTTTCCCATTCATTTAGTTTTGCTTTTATTTCCCTTGCCTTTGATGTCTGGTTCATGAAGTCCTCCTTGAGCCCCAGGTCTATAAGTTTGGTGTCAATGTTTTCTTCTATACAGTTTACTGTTTTGGGCCTTATGTGAAAGATTTTTTAGCACATTTTGAGTTAATTTTGGTATATGGTGACAGTTTACAGTTCAGTTTATTCTTTTGCATGTGTTTTTTCAATTTTTCCAGCCCCATATACTGAACAGGACTTCTTTTCCCCATTGTATTTTTAGTTTTGCTCCTTTATCAAAAATTATTTGTCCATGTATTTGTAAATTTAATTCTGGGTTTTGATTCTGTTCCATTAATCTGCATGTCTGTTCTTCTGCCAATACCAAACTGTTTTGATTATTGACACTTTGTAATATATTTTGAAATTGGGGAGTGTAAGATTGCTTTGCAAAGTGAGGTCTTTCGTGGTTGCAGACAAATCTGATAATTTAAAAAAATCTATTGCTTGAAAAAATGTTTGTGAGATTTTGATGGGAATTGTATTAAATCTGTATATTGCTTTGTGTAATATGACCATTTTAACAATGTTAAGTCTTCCTATCCACGAACAAGATATGTATTTCCATTTCTTTGTGTCCTTTTCAATTCTTTTAGTAGTGTCTTATAGTTTTCAGTGTATAAGCCCATCACATTCTTTGTTAATTCCAATAATTTTATTTTATTTGTTGTGTTCACAAAAGATACTGATTCTTATTTTTTCCTGAAGTTTCCATGATGGAATACAGAAATGAAATTGGTTTTTGTATATCAAGTTTGTATCCTGCAAAATTACTGTATTTGTTTATTATTTGTAATAGTTTTCTGGTGGAGTTTTTGAAATTTTCTATATAAACAATCATGTCATCTGCAAATAGTGACATTTTGACTTCTTCCCTCCCAACTTGGATATACTTTATTTTTTTCTCTTGCCTGATATCTCTGGCTAAAACTTCTAGTAGTACGTTGAATATTAGTGGTGACAGGGGCATCTCTATTTTGTTTCTGATTTTAGAAAAATAGGCTTCAGTTTTTCCCCATTCAGTATATTAATTGAGGGTTTGTCATATATGGCCTTCATTATGTTGAGGTACTTTCCTTTTGTACCCATTTTATTCAGTGTTTTGATCATAATGGATGTTGTATCAGGACGAATGCTTTTTCTGCATTAATTGATATAATAATATGTGGTTTTTTTTCAGAGGTGAAGCCAAGAAGCAGTTTATTTAAAGAAAAATAAGGAAATAGTTTATTAAAAGGGAAAGAACACTAAAAGAAGTAGGAGTGGGCTCTAGCAAGCAAGTGCTCAAGAGCCTGGTTTTTATCTTTTATTTTGCTTATGTGGTGTATCACATTGACTAAGTTGCATATATTGAACCATTCTTGTGGTCCTGGAATGAATCCCACTTGATTGTGTTGTAAAGTTTTATTTTTGTAAAAATATTATTGTTAGGCTTTTTGGGTTGACATTGGTTATCAAAAGTTATAGGTTCCAAGGGTACAATTCTACAGTGTATCATCTATTTGTTGCATTCTACATTCAGCACCCAGTGTGAATTCTCTTTCTATCACCATATATTTGGTTCCTCCTCCCTCCTCTCCCACCCCATCCCTCTTCTCCCACCCCTCCTTTTACCCCCAAATAACCCTTAAACAATGGAATTTTCTGTTCTTCTTGTTTGTTTTGTTTTTTCTTAGTAGCTTTCAGTTTTATATTCCACATATGAGTGAAGTCATATGGTTTTTTGTTTTTTTCTCTCTGGCTTATTTCGCTTAGGATGATGATCGTTAGGTCCATCCATGTTTTTGCAGTATTTCATCTTTTCTTATAGCTGAGTAATATTCCACTGTGTATATGTACCACATCTTCTTTATCCAGTCATCTGTCACAGGGCACTTTGGTTGTTTCCATGTCTTGGCCACTGTGAACTGCGCTGCAGTGAGCATCGGGGTACATAAGTCTTTGCGTACTAAGGTTTTCAAGTTTCTCAGGTAAATACCCAGAAGGGGGATTGCTAGGTGATATGGGAACTACATTCCCAATTTTCTGAGAAACCTCCACACTGTCTTCCATAGCGATTGTACCAATTTGCATTTCCACCATCAGTGTGAGAGAGTTCCTTAGTTTCCACATCCTCTCCAGCACTTGTTATTCCTTGTCTTGTTGATAATAATCATTCTAACAGGTGTGAGGTGGTATCTATTGTGGTTTTGATTTGTATTTCTCTGATAGATAATGAAGTTGATAATTTTTTCATATGTCTGTTGGCCATTTGTATTTCTTCATGGCAGAAGTGTCTGTTTTGGTCCTCTGCCCACTTTTTAATTGGGTTGTTTGGTTT
This sequence comes from Lyroderma lyra, assembly GCA_004026885.1. Classification (NCBI taxonomy): domain Eukaryota; kingdom Metazoa; phylum Chordata; class Mammalia; order Chiroptera; family Megadermatidae; genus Lyroderma; species Lyroderma lyra. The sequence continues at coordinate 4,615 of PVJL010019982.1, forward strand.
TTTGTTGTTGTTAAGTCATATTAGTTCTTTAGATATTTTAGATATTAGACCCTTAATCACATGCATTATTTGAAAATATTTTATCATATTCAGTTGGCTGTCTTTGTGCTTTGTTGATTTTATTTTTGCTGTGCAGAAGCTTTTTAGTTTGATATAGTCTCATTTATTTATCTTTGCTTTTACTACCCTTGCCTTTGATGCCAGGTTCATTAAGTCTTCCTTGAGCCCTAGGTCTATAAATTTAGTACCAATGTTTTCCTCTATACAGTTTATTGTTTTGGGTCTTATATAGAGTCTTTAAATTCATTTTGAATTAATTTTAGTATATGGTGAGTGTTCACAGTTCAGATTCATTCTTTTGCATGTGATTTTTTCAGTTTTCCCAGCACCATCTACTGAAGAGGCATTCTTTTCCCCAATGCATATTTTTTGCTTCTTTATAAAAAATTATTTGTCCATAAATTTGTGGGTTTATTTCTGGGTTTTCAGTTCTGTTCCATTGGTCTGTGTGTCTGTTTTTCTGCCAATACCAAACTGCTTTGATTATTGATGCTTTGTACTATAAATTTAAATTGGGGAGTGTGATAACCACTAGCCTTATTCTTTTTATGTAGTACTGCCTTGGCAATTGGAGGTCTTTTGTGGTTCTATACAAATCTGATAATTGCTTAATCTAATTCATGAAAGTATGATTGTGGGATTTTGATGGGAATTGAATTAAATCTGTAAATTACTTTGGGCAATCTGGTCCTTTTAACAATGTTAAGCCTTCCTATCCATGAACACAGAATATTTTTTCATTTCTTTGCGTCTTCTTTAATTTCTTTCAAAAGTGTCTTAGAGTTTTCCATGTGTAAGTCTGTCACATTCTTTGTTAAGTTAATTCCCAGGTATTTCATTCTTTTTGTTGTGATAGCAAAAGGTATTGACTCCCTCATTTTTTTTCCTGAAAATTCATTGTTGGTAAGTAGGAATGCTGCTGATTTTTGTACATTGATTTTTGTATACTTCTGCAAATTTACTGTATTCATTTATTGTTTTTAACAGTTTCCTGGTGGAGTCTTTGGAATTTCTACATAAAGGATCATGCCATCTACAAATAGTGACAATTTGACATCTTCTCTCCCAATTTAAATACCTTTTATTTGTTTCTTCTCCCTGATTGCTCTGGCTAGAACTTCCAGTACTATATTGAATAGCAATGGTAACAAGGGTCAACCCTTGTCTTGTTCCTGATTTTAGGGGAATAGGATTCAGCATTTCTTCATTCAGTATGATATTAGCTGAGGGTTTATCATATATATCCTTTATTATGTTTAGATGCTTTCCTTCTATACCCATTTTATTCAGTGTTTTGATCTTAAATGAATGCTGTATCTTGTCAAATGCTTTTATTTTATTTTATTTTTTAAATTCATTTTTATGTTAGACATATTGGTGTGACATCTGTTAGCAAGGATTACATAGGTTTCAGGCATACAATTCTACAGTGCATTGTCAACTTGTTGTATAAATTCACCACCCAGTGTGAGTTCTCTTTCCATCACCTTATATTTAGCTTTCCCTCCCTCCTCTCCCACCCCCTCCACTTTCTCCCCTCCCTAACCCACTCGTCCCCAAATAAACACTGAACTATTCATTGTGTCTATGGGTTGTTTGTTTGTTTGTTTGTTCATTTATTTTCTCTTTGTTGCTTTCAGTTTTATATTCGACATATGAGTGAAGTCATATAGTTCCTTGTTTATTCTGTCTGGCTTATCTCCAGGTCCATCCATTTTGTTGCAAATGGCAATATTTCATCTTTTCTTATAGCTGAGTAATATTCCATTGTGTATAGGTACCACAGTTTCTTTATCCAGTCATCTGTCGCAGGGCACTTTGGTTGTTTCCATGTTTTGGCCACTGTGAAGAGTGCTGCAATGAACATTGGGGTACATAAGTCTTTGCACACACAGGTTTTCAAGCCTTTTGGGTAGATCCCCAGAAGGGGGATTGCTGGGTTAAATGGTAACTCCATTCCCAATTTTCTGAGGAGCCTCCACACTGCCTTCTACAGTGGTTTGCACTCCCACCAGCAGTGTACCAGAGTTCCTTTTCCTCCACATCCTCTCCAGCACTTGTTATTCCTTGTCTTGTTGATAACAGCCATTCTAACAGGTGTGAGGTGACATCTCATTGTGGTTTTGATTTGCATTTCCCTGATAGCTAATGAGGATGAGCATTTTTTCGTTGGTCTGCTGGCCATTTGTATTTCTTTGTGGGAGAAGTGTCTGTTTAGTTCTTCTGCCCACTTTTTAATTGGGTTGTTTTTTTTTTTTTGTTAAGTCTTATTAGTTCTTTATATATTTTAGATATTAGACCCTTATCTGATGCATTATTTGCAAATATTTTCTCCCATTCAGTTGGCTGTCTCTTTGCCTTGTTGATGGTTTCTTTCCTTGTGCAGAAGTTTTTTAGTTTGATGTAATCCCATTCATTTATTTTTGCTTTTACTTCCCTTGCCTTTGAGGTCAGTTTCCTGCAGTCCTCCTTGTGTCCTAGGTCTATAAGTTTAGTACCAATGTCTTCTTCTATACAGTTTATTGTTGCAGGTCTGATATAAAGGTCTTTAATCCATTTTGAGTTAATTTTTGTATATGGGGAGAGTTCACAGCTCAGTTTCATTCTTTTGCATATGTTTTCCAAGTTTTCCCATCACCACCTACTAAAGAGGCTGTCTTTTCCCCATTGTATGTTTTTTGCTCCTTTATCAAAAATTATTTGTCCATAAATTTGTGGGCTTATTTCTGGGTTTTCAGTTCTATTCCATTGGTCTATATTTCTGTTCTTCAGCCAGTACCAAGCTCTTTTGACTATTGATGCTTTGTGATATAAATTGAATTCAGGGAATGTAATGCCACCAACCTTATTCTTTTTCTGTAGTATTGCTTTGGCAATTCGAGGTCTTTTATGGTTCCATATAAATTTACTAATTCTTTTATCTATTTCGTGGAAGTATGATTGTGGGATTTTGATGGATATTGCATTAAATTTGTAGATTGCTTTGGGCAGAATGGCCATTTTAACAATGTTAAGTCTTTCTATCCATGAACAGTGGATATTTTTCCACCTCTTAAAGTCTGTTTCAATTTCTTTCAAAAGTGTCTTATAGTTTTCCATGTATAAGTCTGTCACATTCTTCGTTAAGTTAATTCTCAGGTATTTCATTCTTTTTGTTGTGATAGCAAAGGGAATTGACTCCCTCATTTCTTTTTCTGTGGATTTGTTGTTTGTATATAGGAATACTGTTGATTTTTTTACATTGATTTTGTATCCTGCGACTTTACTATATTCGTTTATTGTTTCTAATAGTTTCCTGGTGGAATCTTTGGAATTTTTTATATAAAGGATCATGTCATCTGCAAATAGTGATAATTTGACCTCTTCTTTCCCAATTTGGATACCCTTGATTCCTTTCTCTTGCCTGATTGCTGTGGCTAGAACTTCCAGTACTATATTAAATAGCAGTGGTGACAGGGGGCATCCCTGTCTTGTTCCTGATTTTAGGGGAATAGGTTTCAGCTTTTCCCCACTCAGTATGATGTTAGCCGAGGGCTTGTCATATATGGCCTTTATTAAGTTGAGGTACTTTCCTTCTATACCCATTTTTTTTTAGTGTTTTGATCATAAATGAATGCTGTATCTTGTCGAAAGCTTTTTCTGCATCAATTGAAATGACCATATGGTCTTTATCTTTGATTTTGTTTAGGTGGTGTATCACATTGATTGATTTTCATATGTTGAACCATCCTTGTGCTCCTGGGATGAATCCCACTTGCTCTTGATGTATGATGTTTTTGATGCATTGTTGTATTCTGTTTGCTAATATTTTGTTGAGAATTTTTGCGTCTGTGTTCATCAGAGATATTGGTCTATATTTTTCTTTTTTTGTGTTGTCTTTGCCAGGCTTTGGTATTAGAGTAATGTTGGCCTCATAGAACGAGTTAGGAAGTATTGCTTCCTCTTCAATTTTTTGGAAGAGTCTGAGGGGGATAGGCGTTAATTCTTCTTTGAATGCTTGTTAGAACTCATTGGTGAAACCATCTGGTCCAGGGCTTTTGCCTTTAGGGAGATTATGGATAGGCATTTTAATCTCTCCACTATCAATTGGTCTATTTAGATTATCCAGTTCTTCTTGGTTAAATCTAGGTAGGCTATAAGTTTCTAGAAACTTGTCCATTTCTTCTAGGTTGTTAAATTTCGTGGCATAAAGTTCTTCATACTATTTTCTTATAATCCTTTGTATTTCTGTGGTATCAGTGGTAATTTCTCCCCTTTCATTTCTAATTTTGGATATTTGTGTCCTTTCCTTTCATCCTTTGATTAGTCTCACCAGGGGTTTGTCAATTTTGTTGACTTTCTCAAAGAACCAGCTCTTCGTAATATTAATTTTTTCTATTGTCCTTCTGTTCTCTAATTGTTTTAGCTGTGCTTTAATTTTTATTATTTCTTTCCTTCTGCTGACTTTGGGTTTTGTCTGCTCTTCTTTTTTGAGTTCTTTAAGATGGGATGTTAAGATGTGTGCTTGTGGTTTTTCTGTTTCTTAAGCTAGGCCTGTAATGATATAAATTTCCCTCTTATTACTGCTTTGACTGTGTCCCAATAATTCTGATACATTTTATTTTCATTGTCACTAGTTTCTATATATTTTTAAATCTCATCTTTTATTTGTCCTTTTATCCAGTCCTTTTTAAATAAGCTGTTGTTTAATCTCCATGTATATGTGTTTCTTTCAGCTTTCCTTTTACAGTTGATCTCCAATTTCAAAGCTTTGTGGTCTGAGAATACACTTGATATGATTTCGATCTTCTTGAATTTGCTGAGGCTACTTTTGTGTCCCAGCATATGATCTATCCCTGAGAATGTTCCATGTGCAGTAAAAGAGAAGGAATAGTCTCTTTTTGCTGGATGAAGTGTCCTGTAAATGTCAATTATGTCCAATTGCTGTACTGTGTCATTTAGAGCTGTTGTTTCCTTATTTATTTTCTGTTTGGATGATCTGTTCATGGCTGTTAGCGGGGTGTTTAAGTCTCCCACAATGATTGTATGTTCATCAGTTTCTCCTTTCAAATCTGTTAGTAGTTTCTTTGTATATTTTGGTGCATCCTGGTTGGGAGCATATATATTAATTAGTGTCAAGTCTTCTTGTTTTTGTATTGTGCCTTTTATCATTATGTAATGTCCATCCTTGTCTTTTACTATCTTTTTAACCTAAAGTTTATTTTATTAGATATCAGTATGGCAACTCCTGCTTTTCTCTGGTTACCATTTGCTTGGAGTATTGTATCCCATCCTTTCACTCTGAGTCTGTGTTTGTCCTTATGGCTGAGGTGTGTTTCTTGTAGACAGCATATAGATGGGTTCTGTTTTTTAGTCCAGTCTGCTTCTCTGTGTCTTTTTATTGGTGAGTTCAGTCCATTAACATTTAGAGTGATGATCGATATGTGAGGATTTCCTGTGGCCATTTCTTATTTCTTTGTTGGTTTTTGTTTTATTTTTGTTTCTTTCTTGTTGCCCCAACTTTATTCTATTTTTCTGATGTTTTGTTTCATGTTGAAGAGCCTCCTTCAGTATTTCTTGGAGTGCTGGCCTCGTGCTGGCAAATTCCCTCAGCTTCTGTTTTTCTGAGAAGGTCTTTATTCCACCTTCATATCTGAAAGATAATTTTGCTGGATAATTTATTCTTGGCTGGAAGTTCCCCTTTTTAAAATTTTTGAATATTGGATTCCACTCCCTCCTGACTTGCAGAGTTTCTGCTGAGAAATCTGATGCCAGTGTCATGGGTTTTCCGCTCAAGATTATAGTTCTTTTTTCCCTGGCTGCCTTGAGAATTGTCTCTTTTTATTTAGTTTTAGACATCTTTAGTACCATGTGTCTTGGAGAAGATCTGTTAGGGTCCAGGTATCTAGGGGACCTGTTTTCTTCTTGAAATTGGGGTTCCAGATATTTCCATAGGTTTGGAAACTTCTCATCTACTATTAGTTTGAGTATGTTCTCTGTAGAGTGCTCTACCCCTTCTTCTATTCCTATTATCCTGATGTTGGTTTGTCTCATGGAGTCAGATAGTCTTGTAGAGTTCTTTCAATCCTTTTGGTTCTGTATTCCCTCTCTTCCTCTTTCTTGGCTGTTTTAATGTTCTGATCTTTGATATCACTAATTATTTCCTCCATCTAGTTGGCCCTGTTTCCTATGGCAGTTATTTCGTTTCTCACTTCTTTTATTGTATTACTTATCTCTCGCATTTCCATCTCGATCTTCCTTATGTTTTGAATTTCTTTGTTAAATTGTTCCTTCTGTTCATGAAGTTCCTTTTTTATGTCATTCATGTCCTTTTTTATGTTGTTTATGTCAGTCATGGTGCTCTGCCAATATGTTTTCATTTCTCTCAGAGCCTTTAGAATGGCTACTTTAAATTCTCTGTCACTTAATTCAGAAACTTCTAGGTATAAGAAGCTGTCTTGATAAATTTCCTGTTCTTTCTGAGGAGTTTTAGTTTTTAAGGAATTCATCCTATCTGTTGGGTTCTTCCTCTTTGACATGAGTACATTATGTTCAGTAGTGCCCAGGAGCCCCAATTGGTACTTTTGTGGTGTCTTGCTGTAGGGCAGAAATGAGATGGTACTGGGGGGGGCAAGTTTTGGGAGCGAGAGGGGTTGTTTATTTTTTATTTCTGGTCTCCTGCTACGTTTGGAGGCGGTGCGCATCTATCATGGTCCCTCCACTTCCTGTAGTTAGTTAGTTGGTTGGGAAAGTTGTAGGAAAGGGGAGAGGTCAACAAAGGCACACCGGGGCAGCTCCACCTTCTGCCCTATGCTGCGGAAGCTGGGTGAGGCAGGCCAAGGCTGCTCCTGCTGGCTGGGGCGAATGCTATCAAATCCGCCTTTCTTCCCAGGCCTGCTACCATGGCCAAATGTTGGGGCATAGTCTGTGAGCTTGCACTACTTTTAGGACCCAGGGGTGCGTGAGCAGCTGTGCACACAAGTCCGAAGCTGTGGGTATGACCCCGTGGTAGGAAGGCAGCCGGCCTGCCTCCACAGCGAGCCTGGAATGGGAGCCACAAACCTGCGCAGGAGCCACGCACGCTGCGTCAGCAACTGGCCCGTCTCTGCAGCGAGCCAGAATGGGAGCCGCAGTCCTGTCTGTGTAGGGGCTGTGCGCTTGCCACGTGGCAGCCAGCTCACCCCCGCCGCGGGCTGGGACCAGGAACCACAGCCTGTGCAGGAGCTGCGCATGCGTGCGCTGTGGGTACCAAGGGAGCCTAGAGCCAAGATGTCCTCTCTGCAGTTCAGAGTCCTTGCTCAGCCCTGCTACCACGCAAGAGTTCCAGAGGCTGGCTCCCATGGTCTGTCCCCAACTTGCCACTCCAAATTCCAGCTCCCCAGCCTAGCTCCCCGATGGACTCCCACTGTTCTGCCACTTTGCTAGGGCTTTTTCTCTTGTCACCTCCAGGCTTCTCCCCTCTCATGCACTGCAGTCAGCCACGATCGGGTCCTGTTGCGATCCGTCTTTGCTCCCTCCCCTCTCTCCCGCTCGCCCCTTTCTCTCCAAACCCTAGGTGTTTACTTGCAATGCATGGATGTCTCAGCTGCCGTTTTGTTGTCACCTAGGGTCCTCTTTCTTGGCTCCTGGGTGACTGCTCAATTGTGTTTTCTGGGAGAGGCTTTAGGGACCTCGTCTCCAGTCACCATTTTGTCTCTCCCCTCAAATGCTTTTTATGTATCAATTGATAGGATCATATGGTTTTTATCTTTTATTTTGTTTATGTGTGTATCACATTGATTGATTTTTCTATGTTGAACCATCCTTGTGCTCCTGCAATGAATCCCACTTGATCATGATGTATGATCTTTCTGATGCATTGTTGTATTTTATTTGTTAGTATTTTGTTTAGACATTTTGCATCTGTGTTCATCAGAGATATTAGTCGATAGTTTTCTTTTTTTGTGTTGGTTTTACCAGGCTTTGGTATTCAGGCAATGTTGGTCTCATGGAATGAGTTAGGAAGTACTGCCTCATCTTCAATTTTTTTGACTAGTCTCAGGAGGATAAGCATTAATTCTTCTTTGCTTGGTAAAACTTGTTGGTGAAACCATCTGGTTTGGGGCTTTTGCCTTTAGGGAAATTGAGGATAGTCATTTCAATAGTTTTCCTATTTATTGGCCTATTTAGATTATCCAGTTCTTGGTTCAGTCTAGGTTGGCTATAGGTTTTTA
>PVJL010019983.1:0-12894 GCA_004026885.1 Lyroderma lyra
CCCCCCTCCCCCGCTCTGAGAACTCAGCCTGCTCGGACCTTGGCAGAGGCTGGCTTTTCCTCTCCCCAGGGGCACTCCGGGTCACGCCTGGGGACGCGTGAACGGTAGCACACCCACACGCACCCTGTCGACCTGGGAGGCGCACGGAGCCGCTGCCAGGACGCCGCCCGCCCCAGGCTGCTCTCAGCTGCCGCCCGGGGAACCCGTCCGACCGCTCTCGCCCAGAAGGAGCCATCTGGTGCTGGGCACAGGGGCCCCGCCTCCACAGGTGAGCCCAGGTGAGCCCCACAGCGGCACCTGTGATGTGCGCCCACGGAGTCTTCCAGCTGCAGAGCATCCTGCCACCCGGGTCCCGCGGAGGCCCCCCTTCCCAGCCTCCCCTGCCCTGGGGGCACGGACGCCACTGTTGGTCCTTGTTAAAGGCTGAGAAACCGGGTCCCAAGAGGCGCAGTGGGACTTCGGCTGCTGCAGTGCTGGATGCCATCGGCAGGGACGGGATCAGGTGACAAGCCTAAATGGCCGTGACCTTCAGCCACCCACCACAGCAGAGAACACGCCAGCGGCGGTTCACGTAGTGATCTATTGCTTTGCACTCTTCAGCGGACCAGTGACAAGCTGGTCAGCCGGGGTGGCCGGGCGGTGGGGCCGTGGCTCTGCGCACGTGGGCCGGCGTTCAGAGCTGGGGTCGTTCCGATGCGCGTGCACCGTGACCGGCTCAGCCCCGCAGGGAGTGTGGGGCAGCCCCCACCCCCATAAGCACGTGCATTACTACCGCTAGTGGAATTGAGTGCCATAAATAAAGCCTAGTGTCCCTTTGTCAGGTGGCACTGTGCCTGCACGTGTGTTAAGAAACAACTCTCACCTCTCTGCATTTTCTGCATTTGGAGCGACAGAATTACAGACCTGCAAACGTACACAGAGCCAGTCGGCACAAGTACTAAGTCAGACCCTGGGCTTTTCTGGCCCACAGACGTGTGCATGTGTGTGTGTGAGTGTGCGTGCATGTGCGTGTGTGCGTGTGTGCATGTGCGTATGTGTGTGTGAGTGTGCCTGTGTGTGCACGTGTATGTGCGTTTGTGTGTGCGTATGTGTGCGTGTGCATGTGTGCATGTGCGTATGATGTGTGTGTGAGTGTGCGTGCGTGTGCACGTGTATGTGCGTGTGGGCGTGGGCGTGTGTGTGTGCATGCGTATGTGTGTGTGAGTGTGCGTGCGTGTGCACGTGTATGTGCGTGTGGGCGTGGGCGTGTGTGTGTGCATGCGTATGTGTGTGTGAGTGTGCGTGCGTGTGCACGTGTATGTGCGTGTGTGTGTATGTGTGTGTGCGTGTGCACGCGTGTGTGTGCTCACTCTAGGCCAGCTGTGTCCAACCTGCATCCCAGGACGGCTTTGAACGCGGCCCAACACAGGTTCATAAACTTCCTTAAAACGTGACGAAATTGACCCGCGGGCCTTTCTCCAGCCCCTCAGCTGCCGTCAGTGTGAGTGTGTGTTACGTGTGGCCCAGGGAGGCCGTCGCTCTAGGCCTTGGGATGGTGGTGAGGTCAAAAGTCACCCCTAGATTAGCCCCCTGCCCGGGCCCCACTAAAGCCGCCCAGCTGCTGCCCTGGGTCTCCTTGTGGCAGATGGCCGCGTGCCCTGGGAGGGGCTGGGCTGGAGGCAGCGAGGCTGGTGCCTGGAGCTCCCAGGTCTCAGGCTGCAGCTCCCCCACCCCGTCCCTCTTGGCTGCGAGCCCGAAATCATCAGGAGCCACTGACAGGAGGGCTGGGGCTGGGAGGCACCTCTGGTAGAGGGTGACGTGGGGACAAGGGACGTGCTGTGGCTGTTCTCAAGGAAGGAGGGCCAGGAGGGGATCCCTGTGGCCAGTGGGCAGGTGGGTCATCCCTTTGATAACCTGGGGCCGGGGCAGGGGGAGGTGGGGGAGCCCTGTCAGGAAGGCAAAGGGTCAGAGGTCTGGTGCCTGGGGCGGACACCGAGCCCTCGGGTGGGGTCTGCACGGGAGTGGGCGGTGGCTGGCGTCTGAGAGGGGTGCTCATTTGTCGCAATGTCATGCTGCACTGGTCTTCCTGTGGACCCTAGACTGCCTCCCCTTGTCTAGGGCTGGGCCGACCCTCCGGTGCTGTCAGTGGTTGTTGGGGGGCCTCCACGCAGAGCCTAGGGGACAGGGAGACCCAGAGCGGGGATTCGAGATGTCACAGCACGCTGACCTGCACGGGCATCCACCGGCCCTGCATCCTGAGCTGGGGGCCTGAGGGCACCTGAGACATGGCCCTCACGACACCCCATGGCCCTGCAGGAGGGGCTGTCTGGGTCTCGGGGCTGCACGGGGCCCTGATGAGTCCGAGATTCGGGTTTTCGTCCCCTCAGGCTGACAGGCCCGGAGTCGGCTTTCAGTTAAACGCAGGTAACGAGCTGCAACATTTTTGCACAAACCAAGACACACAGTGATGCTTTGTAGGCTGTTCAACCTGTTGGGAAGGGGCAGAGGGGCTGGGGCTCAGGATGTCATCTGGGTGGCTGACTTGCAGGTTTAGGACTCCCGGGGAGCATGGGGGGACATTGGGGGTGGGGGTGTGCTGCATGGCCTGGGTCGCCAGTCTAGAAACACACACAACACAGCACATAGACGATGCCCTGTACACCTGGAACTTCTGCTAAGCAATGTCACCCCAGGAAATTTAACAATAAAAACAGTCTAGAAACGCCTTATTATTCTTTTCTTTTTTTCTAGTTGGAGATCAAAACAAACGTAAGGTAATTCTGCCAACACTACACGTACGTGAGAGGCACGATAGTAAGCAGGGGCACCCCCCGGAGGCCCCGGCCAGGCGGACACGGAGCTGCACGGGGGATGGCCCCAAGGCGTTGAGGGAGCAGGAACAGGCTGTGTGGCAAGTTTTATTGGATTAATGATTATCGGGATCCCCCACCCGGGAAGAAACTGAGGTCGTTTACCATAACCTACGAGAGCTGTGGCCTTTCCGGCAGACCTCGGAGTGTGCTCAGCACGTGTGTGTGTGTGGTGCACCTGCTTGTTAAGCGACAGGCCACATTGTAGTAACACTGGGAAGTTCTCCGAAAGGTTTTCTTGAAATAATGTTTCTTTGGAGCGGAGACCATGGCCATGGGTGAAGCAGCCAGGCTGCAGTGGGAGCAAGGTGCCAGCGTGCCCCCGCGGGGGCCGGGCCGGGCCGGGCCACCGAGACTGCAGAGCGGAAGCTCCTGGCTACAACCACGCCACTGCGATTTTCACGTGGGGCCCGTCTGGCGGCAGGGGCTAACGGGAGGGTTAAGATGTGGGGCGAGGCAAGCAAGGGGGAGGCGAGGGCACCCCAGCTTTCTGCATTAGCCCCGGAACCAACCCCCCAGACGAGAGGCTTTCCGTAATGCAGGTGTAAGGTGCCCCCTTCTGTGTGGAGCGTGATGGAGGCCACGTGGTGCCCAAACCATGTGGCCTGCAGGTGTCACAGGAGCTGGAGGTGCTAAGCCAGTGGGCTCGTCCCCAGTGGGCTCGTCCCCAGTGGGCTTGTCCCCAGTCAGTGAGTGCATCTTTTGCATTCTTTTTGCCATTTCCCTGGTGGGGTGTGTCTCAGCAGGCTCTGCCTCCATGTTGACGTAAGTGTGACTCAGTGAGTGGGAAGTACTTATGTAGAAGTGAGAACAAAGCTTCGGGCAGAAGCATGGGGTGCACGCCCTTCCCTATGCCCCGCTCCCTGCATTCAGAGAGCTCAGTGCTGGGGAGGTCGGCTGGCCAGTGTTGGGGGCCTTAGCTGAGTGCTGATGCACATGGTCATGAAGGCTCCTGGGAGGGCATGGGGTGCGTGGGAATGCACAGGGGTGTATGGGGTGCAGGGGGTGTTTGGGGGTGCATGGGGTACAGGGGGTGTTTGGTGTGCATGGGAATGCACAGGGATGAATGGGATGCAGGGGTGCATGGGGTGCATGGGGAACAGGGGTGCATGGGAATGCACAGGGGTACATGGGGTGCAGGGGGTGCATGGGGAACAGGGGTGCATGGGAATGCACAGGGGTACATGGGGTGCATGGTGCATGGGGAACAGGGGTGCATGGGAATGCACAGGGGTGCATGGGGTACAGGGGGTACATGGGAATACACAGGGGTACATGGGGTGCAGAGGGTGCATGGGGGTATATGGGGGTGCATGGGGTGTAGGAAGTGCATGGGGGTGCATAGGGTGCAGGGGGTGCATGGGGGTGTATGGGGGTGCATGGGGTGCAGGGTGCAGGGGTGGACTTGAAACAACCCACCCGGGGCCCAGCTCTCCCTCTCCCCCCGCGCTTTGGGAGGAAAGGCGGCACAGGTGACAGAGGGTCCTCTGAGCCCACGCTCAGGTCCCGCAGACAGTTCTGCCCAGCAACCAGGCCACCCTCCATCTGCTGTCTGGGATGAGGAGCACCCCCACCCGCGGCGGCTGGCACAAGCCCACTTCTCCCGGGGTCACCCTTTCAGCGCTCATTGTTCTTTGCTAATGGCCCGACAATGCGCCTGCCTGTCACCTCCCCTCCCCTCGGGCGTCCTTCTGCCCAGCCTGAAGGGCCAGCGTTTAGTGGCAGGAATGCGCCTGCTGCCTGGGACACGGGTCACCCTCCCGGCCTCTGTGCAGCCTGGCCTCCGGTGTCACAATATTTTACGGGGTGTCCCCCCTGCCCCGTCGGGTCAGCACAAGGCCGTCTTTGCAAGCCCCGCCTCACCACAGCGTCCGGCTGTCCCCGTGCCTCTGACAGATGGCCCCGGTGCCTGAGGTGGAGGCTGCAAGGTCTCCGCTCACCCATGATTTCCTGTCACCCCGGAGAGGAGAGGGGACAGGGGAGCAGTGGCTGTCAGGTGACTGCAGTGCCCCATGGCTGGGTTAGCTGGTGAGCCAGGTCATGCAGGGACAGGAGCCGTCCCATGGGCACCGCGGGTGCAGCTGAGGGTGCAGAGGGGCTGGAAGGGGAGCAAAGCTCTCATGGGGCAGAGAGAGACCCCGCTTCTCCAGGGGGCCGGGTGTGCAGTCCATCGCCACCACTGGGGACAAGCGTCATATGGTAATGTCACCAATCCGTGGCCATCATCCTTACAGCTCAGCTGTGGAGATGGATCAGAAACAGAAGGTTCGCTGATCTGAGGAACAGACGTCCGACCACAGCAGCCACCGGGCTCCCACCCCTGGTGGCTCCGATGGTGGCAGCTCTCCGGGGGGATGGGGCGGCGTCCGTGGTGGGGGCTGGGCCAGGGACCCCAGGGGAGACCCGCACCCTCAGTGGACCAGCTCCGTCCTCCGCAGACCGCTGAGCCCCACGCACGTCGGCGTGCAGCGGCCTCCCGGGGCGCACGTGTGAGCGCGTGCGTGTGTCCGCCCCGCGGAGGCCGCCGGGGGCTGCTGGCTTCGTTGTCTGAGCACGCAGCTTTCTCCGGATTTTCTGACCTTAAGGGAGTGGCGTGACACGTCAGAGCCGCCCCCAGTCCAGGCACGTGGCCGGACGAGTATGCACACAAATGTGTCGGAGGCTGGCCTGTGGCCTGGCACTCCCGCTGCCCGCCCCAGACGGGCCCAGCAGGCATCTCAGCAGGCAGGTGTGCGGCGGCCGCGAGCTCCGGCCGGGTCGGGTTTCCGTTCCTCCCCAGGTGACAAGGCGGGTGGGAGGGGCCTGCGGTCACCAAGTCCTCCCTGGGTGTCGGTCTGCCGTGTCCTCACGGTGTTTTTGTTTGTAATTTTGGAGTCGGGACAGCCCTGGAACTGCAGCCCCTGTGGGCAGAGAGGGGACAAAAGTCCAGGTGGGGCGGAGCTGCAGCTGACTGCCGGGAGCCCGTGGACTGCGTAATTCTCTGTAATCCCCTGCGTTTCAGAGAGCTCTGTTTAGGCTGAATGGGGCACGTGCCTCCCTAATGCACCTGCTCACGGTGACGGAGCTGGAGCTCGGGCTGCAAGACCATGCACGGCAGGGCCCCCACTTTGTCCCCTTTAGCACCTCCAGGGGACTTTAAAGAGCCCAGCCCTGAGGCTGCACCCAGGGTGACGGTGACCCTCGGACGTGAGACCCAGGCACCTGTGTTCTCTGCTTCTCCCGTGATGTCCCATTTGAGAACCTGCAGGTCTGCTGCCCAACGCAGTAGCCACTGGCCACACGTGGCCACTTATGTTTGAGTTAATTGAATTAGAGTTTAACAGTTAGTGTCTCGGTGTCCTCTGGCCCTCTGGTTGCACACGGGTGGGGGGCCCACCCCTTCGGACTTACTACAGCGACTCCAGAAGGGCATGAGCGCACCCGTGCAGTGGGCGGATGCCAGCGTGGGGCACACACAGAGCCCGCAGCCTCTGCTGCCCTCTGCGTCCCGCCCTGTCATTTATCAGTCAGATGCTCGGGGGGTGGGGGGTGGTTTGCAACAAAGGGACAGTGACACCCGCCGGGGTGGGGGTGGGGGATCTCCGGGACGGAAGGCGTGGGGTGCTCGGAGGAGCTCAAGTGCAGACCCGAGGGCGTGCGGGGCGGCCCAGGCTTGCACAAAGGCGGCCCTGGGCGGGGGCTCTCCGGCAGGGAGCATTTCACAGCACGTGCTGCCAACTGTTGCAAAGAGGACCCCCCCACCCCCAAGGAGAAGAAAGCAGGCCGCAGTATTCCCGCAGGCCGCGGCCTCCCCGCCCCGCCATTGTCCCCGCGGAGGCAGCAGGCCCGCGACAGCTGGGTATCACTAACAGCTGCCTTTTCCTGGGGTGAAATTAAAAGATTAGGGGATGTGGGCACGTGCTGGCCTCAGAAGCCCAAACAATGCTTGATTTAGGGTGAAACTTGTCTGGGGACGCAGACAAAGGAGGAGGCTCCGAGCGGGCCAGGGGTCAGAGGCGCGGTGGCTGCGCCGCAGACAAAGGGGCCGGGCCGGGGGAGGGGCCGGGTGAAAGGAGGCCTGGCAGCAGCTGCTCCGGCTCCAGAAATCGGAGCCGGGTCTTTTCACAAACACAAATGCGGGAGAAGAATAGGGGGCCGCGCCGAGCCCCGACGGCTCGTTTGCAAATGAAAGGGAGATTGAGAGCCCTTCCGCGGTCCAAGTTTTCACCTAAGAGGATGGGGAACGACGAGTGCACGGCCAGCACGCGGCGAGCGGGACGTGTGCCGGAGCAGATGGGGACCCCCCCGCCCCGTGTTTACATAACAATCGCGCGCCCCGCCGGCCGTCCACCCGTGCGGGTCCCCCCACGGGCCCACGGGCCGCCTTCCGGCCGGCCGGGCCGGGCTCAGCTCGACACGCATCGCGGCCCCAAAGCCACCATGCCTGCCCGGGAGGCCGGCCCGCTGAGGTGGGCGCACGGCGGGGGGCTGTCCCCGCCAGGAGGGACGCCCGACTTCCCACTGGTGGCGGGTGGTGGCCCGCACAGCCTGTTAGAGGATCACCCGGGCCGCCCTTGCATGAGGACAAGGGTCTGAAGGTGGCAGCATGCACAGCCCAGCCCCAAAGTCAGAGCCACGGGAAGAAGCCGGCAACGGGCCACCCAGCCAGTGAGGCCACAGCTGCAACCGGGCGTCCCACACGCCTCCTGAGGATGGGGCTCTCGGGGTGCCCTCCTGCCTCCCTTCTGGAATATTCCTGCCAGAAAGGCCCTGCTGAGTCTCACCGCAAGGAAATGCCAGGCCCTCCTGCCCACGTCCACAGGCAGAGAAAAGCTGGGGACGCGCCGGGCGGTGGCAGCGAGTGTGACCCACACCAAGTGCTCCTCGCTCTGAGCACGTCTTCACAAAACAGCCTGCAAAGCCCGAATGGAGGCTGCACGTACATGCTGGGGTTGCAGCCAGGGAAAGTTCCAGATGCGTCCGGCGGTGCAGTGGCCCTGTTTTTAGGAAGCGTACAGGATTTAGGGGACAGAATCATCGCTGCCCGTCTCATGGGGCGTAGAAAAGATTGGTGAGAGGGAGAGGAGGACAAAGTGAGAGCAACCTGCCCAGGACTGTGAAGTCCTGCTGGAGGCGATCTGGTCCCTTTGCACGATTGTGACTTCTCCCTAAGCCGGAGATCAGGTCGGAGCGCAGACGCTAAAAGGAAACGATGGGGCACTGTCGGCATAGAGGCCGGAGCGGTCACTCTCGCACCCGCCCCGCTGGGCTCCTGGGGCCGAACGTCCTGGCGGAGGTGTGGCGTCCCTACCAGCTCCTAGCGCACTTGGTGGGCACCATTCCCGCCGCCTGGGGTCCTCTCGGTCCTTGTGGCCCGTGGACAGTACTGCTGGTGGGGACTCAGACGTCCTCCGGGGACAGCCAGGACTTCAAGTGTCTGTGGCCGTGGGCACTGGCAGGTCACCCCCGGGCCCAAGTGCCTCCTGCTGGCCTGACTGTGGTCCCGGGGGAGGGTGGGGCTTGGGCCGGAGCAGGAGGGAGGAAGCCCAGCCCAGAGACGCCCCCAGGCCCCGGGGTGGGGCCCTCGGAGGGGCTGGCCTTACGGTGCATTTCCTCTCCGTCCGCTGAGTCACCGTGACGTCAAGTTCCATTAGCGGCCCTCCCGGCGGGTTTCCGCTAAGCCCAGTCTCGCCACTTCCGCCTACACGGGGGTGTGGTGGTTCGCAATCGCCCTGGAGGGGTGACGGGGAAATGCCCGGGCCCCTCCCCGCACACTCAGGGCTGCAGAGGGCTGTCTGGAAGGGTGGCCTCAAGACCGGGCTGCGGGAGTTCCCTGGTGGTGCAGTGGCTTAAGGCTTCGGCGCTGGCGCTGTCGGCGCTGCGGCCTGGGTTCGATTCCCGGTCAGGGAGCTGCCCACGTACCAAAGAGCAAAACAAAACAAAACACCGGGCTGCGTTCTTGTGAGGACGGGTTGGGGTCAGGACGGCCGTGAGGGCAGGGCCACGGGGCAGCCCTCAGGGCACAAAAGTCGATGCTAACAACCTGGCGTCCTGCAAACCCTCACACCAACCCTCGCTCAGGGGCCTCCGCGGGGTGCGGGGTGCAGGCGCGTGCTCCCCCAGAGGCGGTAGGAAGGCGGCGTCTGCAATCCGGACGGGAACCCCAGGGTTTCCCCATGGGGAAGCCATGGGCGCAGCCAGCTGTGAGGGTTGTCCGGGCGGCACCCAGTCTGAGAAGGGGGCGCTCGGCCCCAGTCGGCCCGCAGGGGTCCCTAGGTGAGCTGAGGGGGTCCCTGGGCGAGCTGAGAGGGTCCCTGGGTGAGCTGAGGGGGTCCCTGGGCGAGCTGAGGGGGTCCCTGGGTGAGCTGAGGGGGTCCCTGGGCGAGCTGAGGGGTTCCCTGGGTGAGCTGAGGGGTCCCTGGGTGAGCTGAGGGGGTCCCTGGGTGAGCTGAGGGGGTCCCTGGGCGAGCTGAGGGGTCCCTGGAGGAGTTGAGGGGGTCCCCGCAGCCCGGGGCACCCCGCCCTACCGCGGACCTCCTGGGGCCTCTTCGTAAGTTCCGTTTCCTCTCTCCCCTGCTCTGCGGGGCCTGCGGGAACCCCACATCTCAGACGGGAAGTCGGGAGGAAATCGGGGAACTTGGGCAACTGCGGTAGAAAGTGGGGCGAGCGAAATGAGGGGAAGAGGGTGCTGGAAGCCCGTTCCCCGGAGCCTCGGCGCCCAGCGGCCGAGTGTTCTTCCTAAAACGGCCGGTTCTCCGAGAACGGAGGGAGCCCGAGCCGCTCAGCGGGAGAAGCTCCCTCCAGGCAGAGCCGGCCTTGTAGGGGCCTCGGACGTGCTGGCACCCCAGGCCCTGCAGCGGGGGCTCCCCTAGGAAACGGCGTTTTCCAGCCACAAATGTCACTGAGTAGCAAAGCCCCGGCCCCCGGGTGCTGCTCCGGGGGTCCGGGGGGGTGGGCCAGGACGCCGGGAGACGGGACCCCAGCGTGGGCAGGTGCCTCGTGGGCCTGCCAGCCCCCTGGTGCTATTTGCACGGGCGGGGCGGGCCTGGAGGACCCCGAAATGCTGACACTCGGTCCTGAAAGGCTCGGCCCGGTGTTGGCTGCGGCCAGGAGCTGCGGGGAGGGGCGGAGGCTGTGCTGGGGCGCGCGGGGCCACTGCGTCCCCCGTAGGTGCGATCTCTTCAGAGGAGGCAGCACCGAGAATGGGCAGCCCCTTTCATCTGTGGGGAGCCGAGCCCCAGCTGAGGCCCTCGGGGGGTCACGGACCTGCAGGCCCCCGGGGGCAGCCCGGGCGGCCCCGCCGTCCTGCACACACGAGCTGCAAACGCGCTGTTTCCCTGAGCCGAGCGTACGTTGTGCGGACCTGACCGGGATTTCGCGGTGGAATTAGACACCGTTCTGGTAGCTTCCTTCCTCCCCACGCCTGACGATACTCACAGAAACAAGGGGGTGGGCCTATGAGGCTTCTGCTGGACCCCGTGCGGCCGCGAGGGCTTTGTGTGCCCCCAGGCAGACCTGTGTCCTGTCTGTTGGTGGTGCAAGGGGTCAGCGGGGCGCAGGGACTGGACATGCTACCTTCTGTCGCCAGCGCCCTCAGAGGGCCTGTGTCCAGCTGGGCGGAGCATGGGGGCCTGGGGGCACCCCGGGGGGCTCTCATGGCTTAGCCCTGCACGGAACACCAGGCCTCAGCCTAACTGTGGAGCCAGGCCAGGGAGCCCCGGGCGCACTGAGCTGGGACCTCCTGGGCCGCTTGCTGGTCTGGCTCCTGGTCTGCAGGGAGAGGAGACGTCCACACCAGCCTCAGAGCGCCATTGCTTTCTGACGGAGATGGTGACCCTGCCGCTTCCTCCCCCGGCTCCTCCGCCACCCCCATAACTCACACCGAGCCCGCTCTGTGCCGACCCGCAGAGCCCGGCCGGCTCGCCTGCAGGAGCTGACACTTGGTCTTGCCCCCTCTCCTCATAGGAAGGACCCCTTGAGGGGGGACTTGCTGCTACAGCTGCAGGGAAGGTAGGTGGTCAGCAGACAGCACTCAGCTGTCACCACCACGGCACCGAGTCTGCAGCCACCGCCAGCCAGCTCATCCAACCACGGCCAACCCCTTCCGGGCAGTCACATGAGGTGACTGGTGGGGACAGGGCTGCAGGGCACCCTGGGCTGGGCGCATGGTGCAGGGCCATGGTCCCAGCCCTCCATGCCCCCTGGTGCCACTGAGAAAGATCTTGGAGGCAAAGGCCGGCGAGTGCCATCGGGGTGGGGTGTCCTGGGGAAGGGGGGCCCCCTTTGTAGAACGAGAGTCCTCTGTGCCAAGCCCCGTCCCCTCCCAGGAGCTCCCGCAGCAGGGCCACCTCCCCGGACTGGGACGCAGCCCCCACGGCCCATCCCCCAGGTAGAGCTCAGTGGAACTAGTTCCTGAGGGACCCTTGAAGGACAAGGCCTGGGCAAGCAACGCCTCTCATAGAGGACAACGTGAGATTCAGGGCGTGGAACCATTCTGAGACGGTCACCAGGGCGGACGTCATAGGCAATCCAGGTAACTAACAACAGGGCGAGACAACAAGCTCCCTGAGCAAGCTGGACGCCAACAGGGAGCCCGTGGGCCAGCGCCAGGAAGGGAAGCCAGAAGGGGCTGGAAGGAGGGACACGCTCGCCTCAGGGCCAGGAATGTCGTCCCCGGCCTGCGAGGTGACGTCTTAGAGGAGCACGTCCCTGTGCAGTGCCCCTGAGCGAGAGGGGACGATGGCTCCCCTGCCTGGAATAGCACCCAAGTGACAGGGTAACTGTGTTCACTGTCAGCGGTGGGGAGCGGGGACTGAGCAGCAGGGGGGGAGATGTCACCCTCGTCTCACAAGTAAGCTGTCACGCGTTACTTCTGTAAGCTGATGAAAGAAAGAGCAGATCCTTAGGGTCCCAAGGGCAACGGTGACAGTAACTCAGATGCTCCCTGTGCGTGCCGGCCGCTGGGGCGAGAGGCAAATAGAACTTACAAAATCCGCCCCTTTCCGCCGGAACCCCCGCTGGCATTGTCCGGTGACACGGCCCATGTGTGTCCCCGGGGGCCACAGACGGCTGAGACTCAGGGCAGGTACAGGGTTGGGCTGGTGCCTTTGCGTTGTAAGAGCTTCCGGCGATGGATGACCCTGATCCACATGAAAATTAAAAAAGTGGTCTCGGTGGAAGACTTGGAAAGACAGAGAAGCGTGAGGGCAACGTAAACGCAATTCTGCAGGGACCCCCGGTCACCGTTCTTGGGGAGGCCACGTTTGCATGTCCCGGGACGCCCTCACTGGTGACCGCAGGCGGCTTGGCCAACGAGCGCTGGAATCCTTGTGTCCGACGCCGTCGCGGTCGTGCAGGATTTCCGTCATAACCCCGCATCGTCGGCCGTGGGGACGGCCTCTGCCCTGCGTGACCAGGACACGCTCTGAGGTGCACCTTGAGAGTATCCCTGGCGGCTTCCCCAGGCTGCGCCCCTGGGCGGGGCACTACGTAGAGGCGCTCTCAAAGCTCCGTGCGGTGAGGTGGCTTTTAGGTCCGACGCTCCTTCACTTGTTTTTCCGTGGGGGACCTGCTGCTCCACACTTTGTCATCGCTGGTGTCGTTGGGGCCTGCCCCCCGAGTCCCTGGTATGTGAGCGTGGGCCGGGAGAGTCCCATGAGAGCGTGGCGTTGTAGCGTGCTGTGATGTGGACCGCAGTAGCTAGGTGAAAAACCGCAGGATTTGTGAATTCAAACCACTAACGGGTTCTGAAAACCGCGCCTCTAAGAACTGAGCGCAGGGCCGATCCCGGGGTGCTGATAGCGGCGGGGAGCATTGCTGACTGTGTGGGGACGGCATTGCCTGCGCTGGGCCCACGAACCACGATCCCCCAGATTAACCATGACCGGTACTAAGTTATCTGATTTCCTTGCCCCTCTTCTCAAAAGGAAAAAATAAAACAACCAAAAAACTAAAAACTATTGTTTTGGCCTTTTGTAGAGAATTCCAAGGCCTTCTCTCCTCTTCTCCTTCCTTCCCCCATTCCTCCTTGCCTTTTCTCTCATGTACTGATCTACCCATCCACCCA